>JAQGAB010002840.1:0-10932 GCA_034696565.1 Isotomurus graminis
AAGATCGAGGTAATGTTAAGCCACTAAAACGCGAGTGAAACTCATTCTTCCGGAAACCACGAAAGCAGTTTTCATGTCTTTGTCTAAGCATCTATAATATTATCTCGACTACTTGGATCTTCATTTAAAATGAAGTTAAAAATACATTTTATAAAATGAGGGAATGATGTATGTGTTTAGCTAATGAGGTTAAGTTAGGTCTCTTTAAATTGAGAAAGATGAATTTATATAATCCTACGAACAAGAAATGCCCATAAGGTTGGTTCTGAAGTAGAGGCTTCTCATCCGTTGCATCTTCATGCAACATGATTCTCGATGCAGTTGCTAAGCTGTTGCAGTTTGGACATCAATATGCAAAAGCGTAAATAACCGTCACGAGTTTAGGTCCGTATGGGTTCCAGGGTCTTTTCGATACAGAGTGACGACATATGGGCGTTCAGAAACATTTGTGCCCTTCACGGCTTTTAACCTAAGTGCTCTCGATGGGAAACTGCTGTGAAGGTTCGGAAACAGCAGAGTTTAAGCCAACCGCCTTGACTTATCGTCCATCTAATGCAATGTTTGAAAATCAGCACCCTACAACCCCAACCAACGCGCGTTCCACTGGTCGAATTGGAAGCAAGGCTGACTATACTGTGAGCACTGACGCTCTAGGTCAACCGCATTACACTGGAGCTGTAACAAGATACAAACGTCCACGTGTACCACGAACAAAGAATTTTGATTTGTACAAAGCATCTTTAAATAAGAGTGAACAAACGTCTACTCCATCAGTTCATCCAGGAAACCTTCCAGACGGCACAAGCAATGCTTCTATGCTCTCACACGTATCAGAAATGAAAAAGTACCACAAGAACCTCATAGAAGGACCTGCAGGACGTGGACTGACCCGAGCAGAAAGAGACCTTCTTGCTCAAATTGGAGATGGCCACCTTCTTGGTAAATTCGAAAAAACTGGGGGAAAGCTTATTAAAAGGCACAAAAAAGTACTGCCACCTCCAAAAGACCCTTGGCAGATCCCACTTACTGTTTGGGTTGCTAAGAACAAGTTCCTTAAGCACAAAAAGGCCCAAGAGGATGACAAGATGAAAGTAATAGACAAGTTAATAGATCAAGGTGAAAAATGGCAGAAAAAGAAAGAGAGTATTTCAAAGGAAGAGGACAATCATAATTTGGAAAGTATTAGAAGCCCCAAGAAGAAGAAAACTCACCGTAAGTCTCCGTAATAAAACTCTGCGTGATATTAAAAGTAATAGAGATTCCAACTTTTATCTCGACCCTTGACCCTATTTAGCTAAATACACAAAGACCAAAGTAGATGGACAACCTGCCCTAACTTCCTTTGATGGGAGACCCCCATGGCGCGGAAGCATTACTGGTTACACAAATTTTACTGGTCCCAACTCGATTCCACGGATGCTTAAGGGATACTCCATGGTCGAATCTTATGAACCTCCTCAAACCATCAGTGTAGGAACTCAGCTAAGAAACATTTGCGCTTGTGGACCTCAATGTGCGACGTATGCTTTACCGATAATCAAACTTTCATGCGGATCCGTGGGGAGCACCCAGTGGAGCAATACATTCACACATTACTCTCCATGGCCTAATTATAACAATCCCTTATCTAACCAGTCTCTGGATGAAGATTGCGACAACGATTTCAGTACATTTAAATGCTGTGATAATACGCGAAATAAATAAAACATGACCACACAAGCCTATAGTGCTAGAATTATCAATTTATTGAGATTCATGGAAAAGACGCTGAGTGACCTACTGCTGAGCGTCCCAGACAGAAAGAAAGGAGACAATGGAAATTCGTGTATTTGAAATATGGCGCGTTCCTCTGGTGACCCGGTGGTTTTCATTTTTCTTCGTGTCTTCGTACATTTGCTGCAGTTCGCTTTCCGCTTTCGGGCGATCTCCTCCTCTGTCTTTCATCCGGTGACCTTTGACTTGTTCATCATCAGAGAGTTATGTGTGACGCGTGCCCTCCCCAGTTTTCTCTGATCCCGGGCCGTGGTTCTTCATGTCGTGGGTCACGAGCTCCATCAAGACAAGCGTCTAGGACGTCAATGCCTGGAGGTTCATGTGGAATTCACCCGCGTCCGGATTGTTGCAGAATTCCGTGCTGCAAACCAGTAAGTTTTGTGTACAAACAAATAAAGTCGCACATGACTTAAGTGAACCTGACTTATTGTTTAATGCAGCCTCTGCCGAAATGTCCTCTGGGGATTTACGTGGAAAAAGTTCAACCGATCCGACCTGATCTTCATTATGAGCCACCTACTTTCCCATTTGATGGTATAGATTAGTCTTTATGTTCATCAATCAAAACTTTAAACGAGTCTCCAATTGGTCCTGTGGTTTATAGGGATGTCTCATTATCGCGAGCAGTACTTCTTGAAATGTGCAGAACGGACGAAATCTATGAAACCAATTGCTCAGTTTGATCCAAGCTGTGCAAAAATGGATGGATTGTCGACATACCGAGTTAGTCTTTAGTTTAAGTTAAGCTTTTTACAGTCAACAGTATACAAGTTAAACTATGTGGTTATTTTGTAGGAAGCGTATGTTCCAAAGCAGCTGAATGCTTATGAGAAACCTCCATGGGCTGTACAAGCGCGGTTTGATCCTTCGTGTGCGAAGATGGATGGAATCACTACATACAGGTACGTATGACAATAGACATGCAAGCAAAAGACGATATTGCACAAACAGTCATTAAAGTCTTTGCTCTACTCTTTCACAGGAATGACTATGCGGGATGCATGACTGAAAGGGTTAAAAGTATGAAACCGCTCAGTGACTTCGACCCAAGTTGTGCCAAGATGGAAGGTATTTCAACTTACAGGGTAAGGATTTAACATATTAATTCGAAACTGGTATTTTTTATTCCAGACATTCTTTTAATTTCCTACCTTGGGTTTAGTACAACTACATTCCGTACTGTCCTCGGGAATACGCTTATGCCAAACTCCCCTTGATGAAGCAAAATCCTACACCATCATTCTCGTGCGCTCCTATGGAGGGTGCTACAACATACAGAGTATGAATTCTTTGAATCTGCATGCATTACAATCTGAAGGATTATAAAATGTAATCATTTGCTGTGTAGATGGACTACTTCCCGAAGTGTGCAGCGAAACGCAGATCTATGAAACCCGTCGGCCGTCCAGGTTTCTCGGATGCGAAACTTGATGGAATCACCACATATCGCAATGACTATTTCCCCTTTCATTTCCAAAGATGTCCTGAAGGTCCTTGCATTCCTGCCCAGATATATGACCAGATGTATCCTCGTAAGGAACCATAAATCAAAGCTTGGATAGTGTAGATTCAAACTCTTTGTTGTGTAGAATGCGGAATGATGGCGTGCCAAGGAGATACTGAAATAACCTCAACTACTGATGACTATGGTGGATGCTGTGGTGGCCCTGTAAACATTCCAGGGACTTGTGGAGACGCTCAGGGTCTCTTTAACAACTGTCCTCCTCCTCCTGTAAATGGGAATGGGGATTGCTGAAACAACTCGAACACTTCATATCTCACACACTGTCGTATGACATAATGATGATGATCACTATCCTCAGAGCTAAAATTCAACAAGTCACAAGAAATACATGACATGAACAAATTAATACTCGCATGAGAACAAAATCAAAATCTTGAAAAACGATTCGCCTCAAAGTGGCATGTGATAATAAATACTTTCTATCCGGAGTTCTGTTGTTTTGTTGTTGGTCAAGCTTTCTGTTATGCTTTATTGTTTGCCTGTTGACTTTAGAATTATTAGAACAACCAATTTTATCATATCAGCTAGTAAATTCAGTTGCAGATGGGTAGGTACGCTTAGTACGCTATAAAACAAAGCTACCCGTTCCTCCGCTTCAAAGTGCGCAATAATAAATCAGCATTGAGAGTTTGAGAGTAATCGATTTGTGTGAGTGTGTGTGTGTGTGGTGGAGGGCAATGTGAACGCAGTAAATAACAACATCACAAGCATTTGATTTGACAGCCTCGAAATAGCAAATCTTGTGTGTTACTTGCGGGTTTTTGGACTTATCTGTGAATAGAAGTCGGATTGTTGGGGGATTGTGTGTTTAGTAGTGCGTAGAGAAAGATAAGCATGCATGTAGATTGGGAGAGGTGGAGGACATGAACTTATCATCACCAAAGGAAGATGAAGAAGAAGAAGTGTGCAGGAGGAACATTAGTAAACCCATACCGACAATAAGTATCATTAGTGATGGCTCTCTTGCGGTCACTCCTCCTCTTCAAAGCTGTTGTCCTAGCGTATGTTAATTACTATTTCATATGAATTTTATTTTTACATGTTAAACTACGGATTAACTTGTCTTTTGATTAATAGGAAACAAAAGAAAGACTGACTACTGCCGGTAGTACTAATAACGATAAAGGAGGAGAAGAAAGGGTTTCTTCTACTGCAACTTCGTCACTCCCACTGTTGAGGAGTTTGTCGACAACCTGGTCGAAACGGGGAGAGGAGCAAAGCGTTACGTTTTTTCGGTCGTTAAACTCACAGTCAATTAACGAGGTTTCCACCGGTGAACAAGGACAGGATACTTCAGTAGTTCCGCACAATCCTTGGGAACGAATACTCCAGTGCTTCCAAGTGTTTAAACCTAAGAAAGTATGGCAGATTATACAAAATACTATTTTGGCACGAATGGATTAATGGTGATTTGTATTTTATGGTTTAAGGTGAGTGCGTCAGACGACGAGGATGTTTCATCCAAGAAAAAATTAGGCGAAGGTGGAGGATTGGAATCGGGAGGATTGAAGAAAACGATGACGGAGAACGATCTTTGCCTTTACGAACTTGCAGAGAAATCTGAGATTTTGAAGGTTGAGGAAGCTGTACAGATAGGAAAGATATTACCGCCTAGAGCGATAGGTATGCAGTTTCGAATAATTTTAGTTGTGTATGTGTAATCGAAGGGGTTGAAGCTAAGAAGGGCGTTTTTCTGATTTTGAAGGGTACCCATGGGACTTGCGGTTCACTACGAGCATCGATGGATTCTCTCTGCACTCGCTGTATCGCAAGATGGACGGTGTTGAGTCGCCTGTTCTCCTGATTTTGGAAACGGTGGATGAAGGTGGAGTATTGGGTGCTATTCTTTCTACTGCTCCGAAAGTAGCGGAATCGTTTTACGGGGGAGGTGACACTGCCCTTCTTAAGTTGAGACCAGCTCCCTTCTCTCACTACCCTTGGAGTGGAACTAACTTCTACTTCATTCAAGGACACGATGATTGTCTCTCTATTGGCTCGGATGGGTACGTTTCTGAGACTTCTTTCCATATTTAGAATCTTGGATGCTAACTTCTCTTTGCGTGTAGGGGAAAGTTTGGGTTGTGGCTGGACGACAACCTGTACAACGGACGAACTCAAGCTTGTGGAACTTTTGGGTCACCTCCCCTTCTTCCTGAAGGAGACTTTAAAGTTAAAACACTTGAAGCGTTTACCCTGGCATCTCTGGCGTAGAAACAAATATGAACACAATAATTGAAATTACAACACGCGCATGCACTCACACGACAGTGCTCTCTCGGCTTCTACTATTTTTCTACACAATAATCAGATTCCTATTCCTCTCCTTCTCAAATGAATGAACCTACCAGTATCACACAATGTAAGATATTAAGTGAGGGAAACATTGTTGTAAGTCATTAAAAGCCCGTGGAAAGTTCCTTAGAATAGAAATGGTAATAAATTAAATAAATACACTTCGCTAAAAAAACTATATTTTGTCATTTTATGAGCTCGTCATATCATCTTCTACTTACAGCTTTAATCTCTTCTTTATTTTAGTGTCACTTAGTCGCTTTACAGATTTTTAATCCAGTAAATAAATTCTTTAAAGCTACAGATTCATTTGCTCCCAACTTAATCATAAGAATAAAACGGGTCCATGCATTGCAATAGACTATAAATGACATAATTTGTGCATGCGTGGAATACTGTGCATGTTATTTTGCAACAAGGGGTGATATAATACAACGTGACCAAGCACCTTAACCGTTTGTTCGGACAGCAGACCATAATTGGAGCTTAAAATAGCAATTGCATTTCAGTACATAATTCAGCCTTATTAGAATCGAATTAACTATTATTATTACTGACTACCCATGATCACAAGTAAGTATATCTAAAACGAAGGTAACATTGTTAATCTTTGATTTACAGAGGGTCAAACGTCAATTCATTCAAAGTCCATAACTGCGCGAACGCTTTTTTTCTCATCTTGGATGAGGATGCATTGCTATCGTCTTCGTCGTCCAGGCCCATCGTTTTCTCGATGAGATTAGAAAACCCTTTTCCCAGGGTGACAACTACTAGTCCACAGCGTTTGTCTCCCCCACCTTCACTCTCAGGCTCGCTTGTTAACGAAGGTGTTGGTGACTCTCCTCGCCCTCCTGTGGACAAAGGACTGGCAGATCTTTGGCCAAGGCTTTCCCCTTTTCCAGGGAACAAATTAAACGATCTCACGTCCTGTTCAAAAGATCTGAAGAAAGTCAAAGGTCTCAGTCGCCGTGGCTCAGCCAAAAATACAAAGCCCCAGTTCGTTCCAATGTACACGGCGGCCTCTCCTGCCCGCAGAACAGTCACCTAATGTTAAATAGTTCATTTGTATAATAAAAAACAGATGCAGCATTAAAATGAGACTACTAAAGACGAAGAAACCTACCTGTAACGGTTTGGAATTGAGTTCTTCCTCAATAGATTCCCTAACAGGTAGTAATTTCCCTACGTCAAGGCGTGCAGTCATTGTGCGAGAAGGTACGTCCCAGCCGTAGACAACTGAGCCAGGATAGACGTAGGAAAAGAGAGAATGGGGAGACGAAATGGGAGCGTCCATCAGAAGAACTTCGACCCCTTCCAAAACGACTGTTTCATAATGCCCCACCTCTTCAACTCCAACAACCACACCTCCTTCTCCCGTTCCTTTCACTCGATACACGTTCATGACTCCAGCACGCCCTCCAGTCCATAACTCTACAACTCTGTAAAATCATGAAAGTTCATGAAGTCACAAAGTTCTTATGAATGGATTAAAGTGTGACTAATTTACCCTTCCTCCTCACTTTCCCTCGAAACAAGGCAATGAATGACTTGTGACTTTCCTAATTCAGTCAGAGGTGTTGGTGACTTTTCGTTGCAAAGAAACAGCCTTCCTGAAGAAAAGGCAATGGCGACTAGTGGAAGAGGCGCAAGTGATCGGATTGCCACCACAGCGCCGACGTATCCTACAACCCCTTCAAAGTCACCTTCTCCGTCATCCCCGCCCACTCGAGAGTAGTCCGCCACTCGAAATAAAGTCACTTTCCCTAGCGTATCTCCCATCCAAACTATGCCTTTCGAATTACCACCTCCTAATGTAAAATCAATGCCTTCGGGTTGGGTTTTGACTTCGCACATTGCAGTAACAACGCCAGAGATAAAGTCGAAGCACAGGGCGGAGTCAATTGATGAGGCTGAAGCCTTGATACAATATATTCCTCCAGTGCTGCAAGAAGCCCATACTTCTCGTTCACCTAGGTAAATTAAAGCAAGTATTATTAGATAATATTCTGTACTGGGTGCAACTATATTTAGCCTACCTCCATAATGAAGGGCAAGTGCGGATACCACATTAGACACAGGACCCAGAGAAACTACATCACGGATAAATAGAAACTCAGGTGCTGAAGCTACAGCCACAACTTGGGCTGCTGTTGGACGATTTCGAGGAATCGGGTCCCAGCAAGCCACCATAAGATCAAGAAGGTAAGTCGGATACAATATTAGATCCCGAGGCGTCAACGGGGGTCTGTGGCCTTCAAGTATGTGTTCCTTAGGGTTATCAGCAGCTGCGAACGGAGGACGGAGAGCGAGTAGTTCGTAGGCAAGCATCGCGTACGAGAATAGGTCAACTGCTTCGGTGTACTCTTCCTCGCCGTTGTAGCGGATAATTTCAGGGGCCATGAAACCTTCGGTTCCACCGAATCCTTTCACACCACCAACTCCACCCCATGAAGATCGACTGATTCCTAAATACAAATAAACCAACATTAGTTTCATCCTGAATCAACATTATCTTGAGCAACTTGATGAGCATACCATAATCAGCTAGCTTTAGATCCACTTGATGAAGAGGGTGGTTATCCGCATCAACCCAGAAAGGAGGAGGAAAAGTCCATACTAATACATTCTCCGACTTCAAATCTCGATATATTATCCTGTGAGAATGAAGATATTCCAAGGCTTTCCCGATCTGTTAATGAAGTAATCGCATGAGCACAATGATGCAAATTGCAAGCTACACGAATTACAAATGACTGACCTGAAGGAGTGTTATACGAGCTGTGACCTCAGTGACCTTAGCCCCAGATCTTCTGTAATCATTTAATATGGAGTCAAGAGCTCCGCGAGGAGCACGTGGCATTAAGAGAGCAAGAGGTGACTGTACAATTCCAAGGAAAGGGATAACATGAGGATGACTTAGAACTGCCAGCAATCGAACTTCAGAACGAGCTGCCATGTAAGCCCTACAGGCGCTCTGTGCTGGAGATCTCGCCCATTTGCTTCTTGCTAGGCGATAGGCAATTACTGCGGGATCGCTATCATCTCCTCCAGGATCAATCGGCTGGAACATTTTAATCGCCACATCCTCCATTCCACTCAAGCCTATTGAAGATGCCATCATCGAGCGTCCCATTATAGACATGGACATTCCAGATGCACTTGCTCCTCCGGTGTTCAGTTTTCCTCCAAAGACGAATCCAAAGGCCCCTCGACCTAAAAAGCATTATAAATATTAGAAGTTGAAGAGTAAAAAGACGACTGACTGTATACAGCTGCCCATACCTAACAGAGTTCCTCTCTGAACATCCTTGGCTTCCAGGAGGGTACCTCTTTCCCCCAAATCCAAGAAGAGCACATCCGGTGCTATGTCCCTCAGAGGAACTTCTCCGTGTTTAGGACATCTTACACTTGCTCTACTGGTTACGTCAGAACGTAGAGAATCTTCCTTCGGGAACTCAAAAGCTCTTTGTGCATGGAGGATGCAAAATTCGATACTCCATGAATACAGCGGAGAAGACGACGTTCTTTGATACTCTCCTCGCCTGAGGAAAAAGTTTAGACCCGCTCCTCCTCCGCCTCCGGTTACTCCTCCTCCGACTCCTGTCTTCAGTAAGATTCCTCCAGGAATGTCACTTGAATCTAAGGTTCCCGATGGAGAATGACCAACACCGCTATCACTAGACATCCGTGGGCTTCTTTCTCGTCCTCTAGTCTCTTGAAGAGCAAATGAAGGGAGGACCGGTCTGCTGAGAGGAGGTGGCGGAGTAGTAAGATCAGGAAGATCTTGTGAGTGGGGCCAAAGGTCATTCTGTTGGTGATGAGGAGCTGCACAATGAGGACAAGGTAGAAGTCTTGTTACGAGGTATTTTCCTTCTGAGGTGTGGACAAAGCGAGTGCCAATGGATGGATACCAGTCCTCCAATAAGGTGTCAACGTGATCTACAGCGAGGGCCACAAGCTTTCCTAACGATGCAAGGGCTGGACTTAAAGTCACTGTTTTCGATAAACCGTCTTCTTCTGAGTTTGTAGACACTTTCAGGGTAGTCGAAGGGACGAGAACTTCCAACAGAGACGACTCAGACAAGTCTACAGCTTCCCATACTTGTTCTGCAGATTCCTCTTGATTCACTTGCTGTTTTAACAGAAGATCATCTCCTGGCCTTTGACCTCCCACTGCAGATTCACTTCCTACTTCACTACTCTCACATAAAGCTCCGTCATCTCGTCTTAGCATAAACGTCAGAGGTCCTTGAGGACCCACCTGCAAGTCTTCTCGAAGTCTTAAGAGCAACAGTGATCCGTACCTCAACTCCATTCCAGTTTGCCAGCAGCTCCATTCCACTCTGGAGTCCAGCACTTTCACTACCTGTTAACCCAGACATGAATGTTAATTTTTGAAATATTTTTAGACACGTGTTTCTTTTAAAATGACTTACTTCTTCAATGATATCGGCTGGAGGAGGAGGAACGAAATAATTTCTAACGATCTCCACTACTCGGTCATCTGAGAGTATACGGGAAATGAGACGAGGCCAGAAGCCTGAGGGAAAGTATGACAGTAGAAGGAACCGCTGAATAGGAGGAAGAGGTCCTGGGCCACCTCGAACTGCTCCTTCCGAACTCGCCTGACCAGGTGTTGGTGGATGTTCAGTAGGACTCTCTAGACTCAATGTTTTAAGCGAGTCGTGACTTAAGTGTCTACGAGCTTTGAGTGCCCATCCTCTTGATCTAAGAGGTACTCGAACTTTGACTTCAGTGCCCATAAGGGAGGAGGAGGAATGTGCAGGTTGTTGTGGGGGAAGGAGAGCAGGAATCAACAGACGTGACGGGTCAAACGGCACAGCTAATTCAAATTTGGAGAGGAGACTCATCACATATTGAGGGAGATTGGAATGACCTTTGCCTTTAAATAAAAAGAGGAGGTCGTCTGTCCGCATAAGTCCGTGAGGAGCGAAGGGATTTACTTCGCGGACAGTGACAACGTGAGCAAGAACATCACATAACCATTGCGGATCAAGAAAGTATAAGTCCCGCAAGGTAGCGTCTTCATAATGCAGAAGGACACCATTTTCGTGCAGGAATGTACAGGCCTATTATAAATGCATATTAATATCATATTAGCAAAGCCTTGCTAAGAAAAGGAGTATCAAAATTCCGGAACAACTGACCTGGTGGATTTCAGCATCATCGCGGAACTTCAGGTCAAATCCTTTTGCAAGCCAGTGTGAGACCTGCGATTTGAATTCCGCCTCAGGAAGGACTGGGTCAAGTCCAGTAACCTTTCTTTCTCCAGCCAGGTAAGCTACAATCTCTTCGAGATGAATGTATTTCGATGGAATGCG
>JAQGAB010002841.1:0-10931 GCA_034696565.1 Isotomurus graminis
AAAAATACAGCAAATTATAGTTTATATTAGTTTGAGCATGTGAAGTAACCTTACACCCTCTCGCTTTTGCTGAGGCGTCTTCAGTCCTTCGTCGACTTTATAGTCGTCAGGCCAGTATGAGGCGATCCGAGAGTGTCCACATTGTATGAGAATCGACACTCCCAAAAACATGCAAAAACTCCATATTTGTAACATTTTCAGTACCAGCCAATAATTGTAGCAGAGCTGGTAAGAAGAAATGTGTAAAGAATTAACCACCAATCAAGAGGTGAATAAATGAAGTTCCTTTCCTCCTTTCCAAGTGTCAGTGGAGAAAAGTTTCTTTAGTTTGTTAGACCTAATTTCCCGTACAATGGGACATTCACAAGCTGATTTCTCCTCTAAGGTGAAGTGGCCTAATTATTTTGCTATTCTTTTCACAATACAAACGCAAACATACTTGTAAATTTTATTGGCTATTCATGAGCTGCTTTCTCACGTCTTGATGATAATGATGAATGCAGGACTTCTCAGGCTATCTTCCGACTAATATGACCTGCTGTATGATGATAGAAGCAATATGGGACGATGGAAAAAGAATATCCAATTGGCAAAACAAACGTGTTAATAACTAATTATCTTGATTTTGTTTTATTACTAAATCAGTACTCCGCTTTCTCTACATTTAACCAAACTACAACACGATACTCAATATGTCTTAGTAAAGTATTGCATCTTTGACAATATTAAAGCAATTCTGAAGAGGTTTTTTTACATTTGGGAAATTATTGAATGTAAAACATAGTACTCTCTTTGACTCTATTGCTAAGATTAAGCCCTAAGTAGTATTCTATTAAAAGTATTTCGTCTGATTGTGGTTATCATTATATTCATTACGTGTCTAAGCAAAGGATACTCTTTATTTCGTTGAAGACCATTCTGTACCGTAATAATAGAGTATATGTAGTGTTATACAACCTACACGCTTAATGAATGACTTTCCACCTAAAACTTTGACTATACTTTATTCTTTTCGTCAACCTGCCGTGATCCTTGCAGCCACAGCGGCAACTAAAGCGGCTCCTCGTCCACTTCCATCCTCAGACAACATGAGATCGAATTTGATATCCGGTCTGACCAATTTCTGGATGGCAGCGGTCATAAGATTGTGGAAACACGGGTGGAAGCGATAGACAGAGCCATCGACAGCGACGACAGCTCGGGGATCGCCGATTCTGTTGAGAAGACAGGCCACTCCGGCTGAGACAAGTTGTGCAGCACGACGAGAGACAACCTCACAGACGTAGCGAACTATTAAACAGTCTTGATCTGTAGGATCGGATGGAACACCCAATTCGGACAGGATGCTCCGGCAGTTGGTCAACTCTCCTACTTTGTCTCCTTCTATCTCCGAGATGTACTTTGTGTGAAATGCTCCTCGGCCGAAAATCTCATCTGCACCTTCGCCCTTTTTAAAGAGGAGTCCATCTTTTGCTAACCTCTTGAGAACTAACCCTGCTACTTCCCCCATGTACATCCCACTTATCATCTTCTCAAAGATTTGTTTCCCTGGGTTGATCGATGACACGTCAACGTCACGGTCATATTCTGTGTAGATGAAGTCTAGGCACCCGTTGTCTCCGAATGCACCCCATTCTGTAGGAGAGACACATACAAAAATATTAACCTCTGCCCTCATCCTATATATGCGTGCTTTAAAATATTCCACTACACTCACCAGTATTGATAACAACTTGTTTAGGATCATTGTGGTCACCGTTCCACAGTCCTACATTCTCTAACTTTTCGACATAACAAGCATTAGTCCCGGTTCCTATGATTAATCCAATTCTGCATTCAGGGTTTTTGTAAGCACATGACATGAGTGTTCCCGTAGTATCGTTCAACACAGCTAACACGTCAATGTCCACGTCTCCTCTTCTGCGGATAGCTTCTTGAAGGAGTTTGACTACATCGTTACCCTCGACTCCAGCGCACTTGAATCCTTTTGTCCAGGTGACAAGGATACCTGTGGTAAGTCCTTCTTGGCGACATGGGAAGGAGAAAGTGAAGCCAAGTGGGATTTTGACATGTTCCACTTTGTGTTCGTGCATGAAGGTTGAGAGACATTGAGCAATGTGGTCAAAGAGACCTGTGCCAGAGCCTACCATAATGTCATGTGGAACGGCAAAGATTTTAGACACCATTTTAGATTGGAGAGGAGCTCCACCCAACTCGATTAGGAGGACTCGGAAGTTCGTTCCACCCAAGTCGAGGGCCAAGAATTTCCCCGACTCTTTTCCATTTGGAAGTTCGCGGACGTACGTTGGGAAGCATTTCACTTTGGCTTTGGCATTTGTTTCTTTGCCGAGACCCTGTTGAATTTCAAAGTCTAAGACGTCCATCACTTTTCTTAGAGTGTCGTCTGATAACACCAGCTCTTCACAGATCTTGGTTACTGTCTCTGGCACTGCCATGATGATGATTAGTTTTGCAAGGGACCTGGAGGAGGGTTCGTCTTCCACAGGTTAAGGAGGGGAGAGGAAGGGAGAGCAATCTGTTGAAACAAATAGTCAGTCACAGTTAAATTCATACATGACACATGGAATCTTACACTTGAAGGTTAACCTTACGAGAGTAATGAGTTTTTAATGACAGAAGAATGCTTAGACAGATATTTGTTGCAGTTGTTACTACCACAATGACGAAAGAGGAACAATGGAGGATTTCTGTATGGAGTAGTGCTTAAATGTGTTAAAGGTTCAAAGCCTGCTACAATACTATGAGGTTGTGTGAGGAACTCTAACCTCACGCAGACATCATACATACTATGTAACAACCCATAAATCCATTAAGTCATCAGATCATATAAATTCCGTGGGCATGTGACGTTAATTAATTCAAGTGGATTTGCATGAAAGAACTGCAGGAATACGAGAAGGAGATAAGTGGTTATCTGGATGTTGAAGTGTGTGAAGATTTCTACGTGGATATTGAATGCGTGGAATTGACAACCGCATTACGTAAATAAGCGTACTATTGCAGTGATATCAAATAGACACGTGTTCTCTCGATCCGATCGATCTGTCTCTTGTATTGTCAGTTAATCCTCATAAGGGAATTGTGGTTGTAAATACTGTTGACTTTACTTATTATGCAACCATTCACTTTGTGGTTTCATTATATAATGTTCATTGATTTGTTAGTTTCTCGAGAAATAATAAGGATATGCACGGATTTGCCTATTATGGACTGGATGGTTGGTTTGAATGCGAAGTGTGTTACTTAATATTCTCTGATCTGTTCAGGAGAAAAGAAAACGCTTTGGATTGCTATTCTGTCATAATTAGGCCATTGAAATCCTCCAACGATATACCTTTCTTGCTCAGTGATTCGCCGTCTGAATATTGGATGAAATTAAGTAAGCCACATGGGTAATTGATTGAAAGAACTACATGTGATACAATAAACTAGGACGATAATGGGGAATGATTATGATGAGATTTGATATGATTATTGATTATTACTTATCGCAGGATATTCAGCAAGCCTTTAGTCTGCCTCTTAATAATAACAATTACACGTGTGTGAGTTAATTTTTTTGTACATGTAATAAGAGTAACAGGCCTATTTCCGAAGTACTATTCAAAGCTAGTAGTTGAAGTCGAAAGAGTTTTAATTAAGATTAGTGCGGAATCTGGGGAAAGTGTGGGAGGAAGTGTTTTATGGGGAAAGTAGCAAAGGACAGCTTACCTGAACTTTTACCACTGCTTGTTCCCTCGTTTTGACGTACTTTCTTTGAAAACAGATATGTGTAAATTCCCCGTAGATACTTAAGAAAAACAGGAGAAAATTTTTGAAAGTGGTGAAAATACCGGTGGACTGCTTAGAGGTTGCCCAGTGGGATAATAATGATGTACATCGGAAGAGCCGAGTTGCTCCTTCTGCTGTTTGCAATGTGAAACTGCTAAATTACCTCAGACAAGAGACCATACCCTTTCTACTACTACGCTCCTATTCTTTGACTTCTACTACTACTATTACTACGTCTAGTAGTGAAACTCGTACACGAAGAAATCTATAACCCTATATACTCTGAGAAATGAATGAATGTATACGTGCAGAGAGAGAGAGAGGGAGGAATAGAACTAGCAGAATATGATTGGAACATGGATTCGCACTAACTTCATCCATTCTCATCACCCTTTCTTTGGGAAGTTCCACAAGGCTACGTGTAATTGGAAGCAACCGATTCCAGTATTTTATAAGCCAATCTACTTGTCGAAAACCAATGAGACATATTATTACACAGGGCATTCTTCTACCACCCTTTTCTCTGTCATTGATCCATAGTGACCGACCGAACATATATAGGGAATTTTTAACTCATCCAAGGTGAAGTCTGTTGGTGTTCACTTAATCTTATGTTAATTTTATAGCATGAATTCTGATTTTAAATTGGATGAGGTAGGAGTTAGGCAGAGGTTATGTTATATAGTGAAAATAAAAGCTGTATTTTCATGATGCAACGCACAGTGATATGTACTCTTCTAATGCTGGAGTCCATTTAAATGGAAATACACCAACAAACTACCTCTGTGATAATAAATATACCTGGTTGAGGTCAACTTAGCAAAAAAAGAATTTGCATTTATGCAAAACCCAATACCTAATGGAGTGAAGGAAGATGTGTATTTGGAAGAGTGCAGGATCATTTTATAGGATTGGTTTAATATGTGTTCAGTTGTCCAGAGTCATGTTGGGATGTCAGATTACAAGCAGCAGAATGAAAGGATGCTTGTTTCTGGATATATTAAACGTTTATCCAGCCGAGAGTCCACAGACACGCAAAATATTTATCTACATTGCAGAGACAATCTTAACCTCGACAAATGTTAATTAAGTGGATTTTAAAGGAGAGTTATCTCATTGGCGCCTGAGTGGTTATCTCCATCATTTTAATGAGGGTTTGCGTAGAGATAAACACTAGTGGGTTCTGTTTATTCTATGCAAGCTTTATCCTTCTGATCCTATTTAACTTTCATGCTTCATTGGAACCGATACAAATAAATAAGTTGCAAGGTCGAGTAAAGGTGGATGGAATGTTGCGAGTTGTATGAGTGTGGGTTTGTGTAGCCTACACCAAACTTGTACGAATGTTCGAGATGTGTCAATATGTCATTAAATCTTTTCGTGTAGGCTCACAATGCTTTCTTTGATCTGACACATAACAGACAAGACGATTACATGAGAAGAAATACAATTGAACTCGGCTGTTAAAAGAGAAGAGATAACTTGGAATAATTATTTTAGCAAAATGACATTCAGTGATTGAGTGAGAGTAAAGATACAGAGGAAGCTTATGGATAATTCAGTTCGTGGAATACTAAACTGTATCCTCTGTGGTTGCTTATCAATAAAAATGTGGTGGTATTAATGCTGCGTCATGTAATCTGAGAAGAAAAGTGTCATGTTAATCCATCACACTCAAAAATTTCCATTTGGCTCTGCAGTAAAAATTTTCAAATATGCTTGTACATAGCAAATGATTGTTAATCGGAATGTACAATTCTGGAGATTCCTGAAGGCCATAAAGTCTGAATTGCCCAGATAAATGATGATTAATGAGAACATACTTAAAACATTCAATTCATGAGATTCAGTTCTGAGAAATTGTAAATCGCTTTGATGATATTTCGTTAAAAATATTTACATGAAATACTCGCGAAATCAAAATATTAAATAAATAAATGTATGTAGAATTAAAATTAAAATTGATACCTTGTTTTGCTTTGTATGATACGCACAAAAACAGATCCAGCTCCGGCTGATACGAGACAGTTCGTAGAATTCCAAACGACAGGTGAGATAATGCGTCATTCATATCACCTCGACGAAGAATTCCAGGTGAGATGCTCACGTAGAGTTTATTGGTGTGTAATTGTGTCAACACAAATAAATGAGTGAATGTGTTCCAATGAAAAACTTGAGTACAAACTTTATTTCCAAAATATTTGAGTTAACTTTTACAGTAAGTGTTTTTTATTTGCATCCTCCTACCAAAGATATCAACATTTGCGCATCCGTGATTATGACGATTTATGAGATTGTCCTATCATCAAGCGAAAATTCTCATCATCATCCTTCATTCACAAAGCAGGGAGAATCTGTCACGTGAAATATTATTGTCATGAACTCAAATGAACTTATCATCTCTCACTGTCTGTCTGTCACTCTGTGTGTGTGTTAACTTACCTGGGGAGACTTGATACGTTTGAACTTAAGGTTCTTACAGTCATTTACTCCAAGCAAAATGGATAAGTAGGTAACAGCACAGGAAGTCAGTTCAATTCTCTGCAATTCTATTTTCAGATCAGGAAAAAACAGAACATTCAATATTAATATACTTCCGTTGTGTATTTTGTCATTATAAGTTGTGAGCATATGAGAGAAAGAGAGAAGCGGATAAGACACAATGTAATTTTCCCCACGCACATTCTATTTATAAACGTATGGAAACTGCTTCTGCTTATGAGAGATTACGTAACTCGGTCATAATACAAATTAGAAATGGAGATGAAACTGTGTGACTGTGAATCAACTGCCACTGACGTCTGAATGAATGAGCAAAGTGAAATAAAGTGACAACGGTTTAAACGATACATCCATAAAGATGCTATTAACAAATAGAAAGATGCTTACTCTTCAGACATCCGATGTACGGCCACAACCTGGCTTTGTCTATATCCGGGACTTCAAATATGTTCTGACAAGTCTCTAGAGGGATTCCCGAAATCCCAGCGTCAGTGAACTTGCCATCTGCCACAAGATCTTCAAGATGAAGTAACCGTGAAAATATGACTCGGAGCATTTGATCATCCACATTTTGAATCCGCAGCTTTTTGAGATTTGGAAAAGTTGCTGCGAGGATTTTTAGCTGGCCATATGGACTGTAGTTCCTTCCTTCTATGATAAGCTCTTGGAGTTGGTTCAAATTGTATCTTGATTGAGGTATCGCGTAATTCTCGTCTACGATAAATGAGTCGTTAAGCAAAAGGGTTTTGAGGTTTGGGAGGTACTTCACGATGGCATCAGCAGGTCCGCAGAATCTGTGTAAGGATAAGTAGTCGAGATTCTTGAGCGTTGGAAACTCATCAAAGTCTTCAGCATCGTAGTCGGGGTGAAAGATGAGGATTAGAGTACGTAACGTGTTTTCCATACTTTTAAGGAGGAAGTAGAAACTATACGGCTTAACGTCGGGGTACAACTCAAGTCTCAATTCTTTTAAAGGAAATCCCTTTTCCATCAGTTGAAAGATTTCTCGATTGTCCAATGCAGCGTTGATGTGGATGTACGAGAGCTTCTCAAACTTTATTTCAGGATGAGCAAATATCACGTTGAAGAATAGACTGCTGACATTGGTCACTGGACGAATAATTGTTGGCCATATGGGACAGTAGATTTCTTCCAGATTAGGTACAGAGAGAAGAAGCTCTTTCAGTATTTCTGGGTGCGTAACTTCCACAGGAGGAGGTGGGGTAGGTTTATATGGTTTTTCGATGGAGAAGTTCAACTTAAGAACTTTCAAATTGGGAAGTGTCACACGTCTGGAAGGAAGTGGGAGGTCTGAAGGTCTTGGAATGAATATACGAACACTGAGTTCTTCAAGATTGGGGACTTGGTGAGCCAAAATCTCCCAGAGTTCTTGCCCACTCCAGTGCATCTGGTGGAGCTTGAAGGACTTGACATCTGGACCAAAGGTACTCAAGAAGGTCTGCATAGAAGGAGAAGCCAAGGGAATCTCCGGACCAAATTCATAGCTTTCACAGCAATAGTTCTCCATGAGTTCAGCCACATACCGGGACACGTGAGACTCTGATGGAAACCTTATTTGTGTTTTAGGTTTAAGCATAAAAGAAGCCTCGTATTCCCAGGAAGTGCAGACCTGTCTGAAGCTCTTCAGTTCTGTGTAAGTACATTCACTCAGGATGCTTCGTGCTATCTACATGTCAAAGTCATTGGGATCTTAATTATTTTTTATAAACAAGAAAGTCAATATTGTATGGCTTACCGAAGGAATCAGAAGGGGATGAGGGCATAACACAGTGTACATAATGTCCTGATAAGACAATGGGAGGAAAAAATTGCTACTTGCAATTTCAATATTATTAGAATCTTCCATGTTTCCCGAGAAAATACACTTTTAAGCTTTATTCCGAGTGTGTCAACTGTAAGTTCATGTAGAATAAAGTGACATATTCTTCGTTAGTCGTGGCCACTCTTTAGCAACTTCGCAAATATATTATGTAGGGTACAAATGTTGTTGTTGTGCTTTAAAAATAACTTCCAACAACTACAGTTTTGTACAGAACTGTTTTCTCACACTCGAGTCTTTTGTCTTTCTAATAAAACTGAAGGAAATTCGGTGAGGTTTTATGTTGTGTCATGCATATGAAGGTAATAAGTCTATAGACTGTATACATTATCAGGGCAGGCTAACCAGATTTACTGGGAAAATATACATGGATCACAGTAAACTGTGCCAAAACGGCTTGTCTACTGAAACAAAGTGGAGGAGAAAGCTTTCCCAATGTATCGTATACCGATACACTAGGAATGCAATGAACTTACGGGTAAATAAAATAACTACGGGTTGACGAGTGAGACTCTTTGCATTAGCCTTTATTGCATTTTAGCCTTCCTGATATTATACATATCGTTTTATAGGTAGATAGTCAGAGTTGGCAAAATGACATAAAAAGTTACCTAACGAAACACTCCACACTTTTACAGAAGCACGTAAAATAAATATGATTTATTAAGCAAATGTTGTGGCCATTTATTTACAAGATTAGAAATGTGATTGCTAGAAGGAGGTTTTAAATCTTAATGAAGCACAATTTAATGCTGGAAGGATTGACTGAGTGTAGTTGGAATCGCTCATGAATTAGTGGAATGTCTTTCCCCCAAGGATCTTTTAGAAGCGTTTCGCAGTCGACGTCTTCTAAGAAGAATACACGGAGCGAACAGAAATCCTTTAGGAAGCAAAGATGTCCGTTGTACCGGGTGAGGTGGAGTTCTTTGACGCAGGTCAGGAATGAACTGCTGGGAAAGTAGCGCGACGCGACTGTCCACTTGTCTTCGTAGAAGAGTTTTAGTTTAGTCAGAGTGGATCCTAATGCTCCAAGTAGGCTGTGTAAACCTTGAAGACTTATGGCGGAGTTAACCACCAGGTCCAGTTGGGTCAGAGGGAATGCCTTCATGTAAAGACATTTTAGTTCAAAGTCTCCCATTGTCTTGTGGAAATCCATCTTCTTTACTGATCGATTGGAGACATCGTCCTTGAATAGTAAAGTGTGGGCAACAGCTTGTTTAAAGTATTCATCATTTGTAGGGCAGCTTATTGATTCCACATTGGGAACTGACAAGAGTAAGTGATGGATGAAGGTGAGGATCTGCCCAGGATTGGAATGAACGCTCCATTGGTCAGTGACGTAGGTGAAGCCTCTGAGGTCGATTGTAAGGTTCTTTACTTTAGGCCAGTGGAGGCGTGATTGGATTCCAAACGATTCCCAGCCTGCAGGGTAAAAGTGATCTTCTGAAGCGACTCGGCCAACTAACGCTAAAGTATAGATGTTTGGGGTTCGTTGCATAATTTGAAACAATTGTGATCCCATCCAAACGCAGTTGCGGATGAATAATCCTGTCATTTGGGGACCGAAGATGTTAAAGAAATCAGCGAGACTGGCGCTCATGCAGAATTGTCCTTGGAAGTAAAAGTTCGTGAAGACATCTGGGTGTTCTATGAAAGTATTTATGTATGATTCTAGCTTTTCCTGTGTATCAATTGTAATATGATTCCTGTTTGCCAAAGGCCTTCTGACCATTTCATTCCAGTCCCTACAAACGAGACGACAGTTGAAAAGGTCTTTCACTTCCAAACAGTTAAATACTTTGGAGTAAATCTGAAAACAATAAGTCATTTCAAGTGTGGAAGTGTAGAGGAGGTGGTCATTGAACAGCCGTTCTCACCATTTCTTCACTCGTTCGTTCCATAAAACTTCTAGTGAAACTCTTCAAAACTCCCATTCCTGAAATGAAGTCAGCGTGTCCATAGTCTACAATGTCCATGGTTAACTTTTATTTGAATCTAACTGTTAACAAAATCCCAGATTAGCTCTGAGACCAGCCCTTAAAAGCCAATAGAGACCTTAGAGGCCTCGTATTCAACGATACAGAAAAGACAGAACAAGCTTGACAGTTCAGTTCAAGTCTAGAATGACAGTTCACGGCATTTTAATATCAAACGGGAATCATTACTTGGAACCGAATTGTGCAATTTTAACATGTAAAATAAACAGGAAGTAGAGAGACTTATAACGTACACGTAGTGTTATTTTATTCCGTATGAGTCAGGCTGTTTATTGTAGTAATTTGAGGTTAAGCATTATAGCCTTATGATATTTATAGCGAAATACTTGAGAGTGCATTGCAATTAAAATAGTTCATATGTTTAGTTTGTACGAATCACAAAAGAGAATGAAAGATTCCATTCTCATCGTAAAACTTTATGGCTCTCCGTTTAGGAACGGAAAGAACTTCAGGTCCTTCAGGGTGTAACGGCTAGGTTCTGCTGGGCTAAATGAAGTCCTAGCGTCCTGGGGGATGACCTCGCAGGAGGGTAGACTTCGTCGAATTAAGTGACGAGTAAATAAACGCTTAGATTAATGCACGGATGAGTACATAATAAAAGGGAATTATTTATTGATTATAACTTGGGGATACCACGTTATATAGAGGCAAGTTGAGACATAATTGGTTTTAAGCCTTAACTAGGAAACAGAACATCTCAACTCTAGAGCATTAGACTGAATCAATCACCTATGGATAAAGACAATTCAGGACGAACCCGGAAGAGACGCTGGATTATTAATTAGACTAATCAGCTAACA
>JAQGAB010002842.1:0-10929 GCA_034696565.1 Isotomurus graminis
TAAAGGGTTTATTATTCATTAACTATGAGACAGATTAAAATTCTCAATAGAGGAATAAAAACTTGAAGTTATGAGACAAGGAATGTCATTTCGACACGACAACTACATATTTATCATTCTCATTAGAGAATTACTGGTAGGTAGTAAGAATTGAGGAACAGGATTCGAGGTGTATTTCCTAAATGCAGAGATGTCAATTGGAAAGAATAATTCTAAATAACAGTCGCAATGGGCTTGTAATCCGGAGGACAATCAAAGTTATTGAAAAAATTTAATGAAACAAAAACTTTGATGTTTACAGAAATAGAAGATACGACAGAATTTCTGCTGTTGGATAGAGTCATCTTTCGGGAGCGATATATGCTTAATCAGCTAGTTCAAAAATATTATTGATAATGTGTGTCTTGTATACGATTACTTATAGCTGTGTTACCAGTAGATGAAGATGACACGATGACAGATAGTCATTGAAATTCGAATTAAAAGTGCCGTTCTAAAGAAGATTTCGATGTATAAGAAGTTCTCTAATTGAGAAACATTAGAGAAAATGAATTACAACCAAAATTAATTTTATAAAACGGATGATCCATTTTCGTCGTACCCGGGTACTTTTTTGTCGTAGGCTAATACATTATCGTCGCATACATTTTTGTCGCTCCATTTTTGTCGCATACATTTTTGTCGTATACATTTTCGTCGCAGAGTCTTTTAAGAAGCTTAGCTTGCACAGAAATGCTTATAAATACATAGAGTCTTAGGTAACGAGTACCTTTTGCTCGGGTCTCATTAGGAGGATTACCCAACAGGGAATTAAAATCCACCATGAAAAAGAACCCTGCATTAGTTCGGGTGATGGGAAGTCCCTTTTTAACAAAGAATCCGGAGGCTGTTTCCCAAGCATCTTTAAGTCTCGAGTGGTTTGTTGGTACAAATACTTCTTCGAACCAACCTGTGTGTGTAGTTTGTATACATTAAACCATATCTTTGGTCAACCACGGACACGCCAAGGATTAATAACGTATTTATCTCTCACTTGTATCTTCTATAAGGAAACTCAAGATATCCATCATAGGCAAAGGAACTGCTTGGAACTGAGACCCGGATTGTAACAAACCCTGAAGGGATTTGTTCTTGGTTACTATTACTCCTGTACGGAAACTCGTGAGGCATAAGTCCTATACATTCACAGCAAATATTCATATGCATGTCCACTGCCGTGTATGAGATGAGAGTGTCCCTTGGAAATGAAATCCCAAGTCAGGAGACCATAAAAAGATGTATTAAAGTACCTTACTAAATCCCCAAATAACGTGCATCTTGTCTTCATCCAGCAGTCCAGGCTCAGCCAACTCCAAAACAGATTTAAACTCGGCTTCTGAGTCAAACACGCTCATGCAGTACATTTCATCAGCTATTAAGTGAAGTCCTTTCCTGCGGCATACAAAAACGGTGCATTGTGTACACCATCAACATCACGTACGACATAATAATGTAGAGAAGGATCTTTCGAAGACACACACACACACACAGACCTCTGACAAAAAGTCATGATACTCCGGACAAGTTCCGGTTCCAATACGAGTCCTGTTGGGTTGTGTGGATTGTTCAAGAGGAAAGCACGTATCTTTCCAGTCTCCACGGACGAGTAGACTTTCTCCAGACTCTCCATGTCCAACGTGTAACCCCCACTACTAATGCTACAACCTCCCTTGTTCTCCTGCTCACAGAATTATTCAATTTACTCAAAGACCAAAGGAAGGACCACTTTCATGGGCTTTTATTCTTCTAATGAAAGACTTTTTTATACTTTCGGCATCAAAGGAACCCCCACCATCCGCACTCCCCATCGCTGTACTCCTGCAGCAAAGTAACCGTTGTACGCTGGCGTAGGAACGAGAAACGCGTCTCCCTCATCTGCCAAGAGATATGCTAAGATATCCAATGATAACAAAGCTCCATTCAACACAAATACCTGGAATTGTGTACTCATTATTACTTTTAAGTCTAGGTTCATTTCGCATTGAAAATTCTGCAGAACTTGTTTACTGGCCTTACATCAGAAGGCTTGATGGAGGTAGAAGGCTTAAAGAACTTGGTCATAAAGGAAGCTAGGTTGCTTCTAAACTTGTTTGGTCCGTAGAACTGGTAATACCTGAAGTACTTTGGCTCCACTACTGCAGGGAACATGGAAGGACCTACGAGCTTGAACCGTTCCTTCCAAACATCATCCATTAAGGCACTAACAGCCGTTCCAAAATTAATTATTCCCTGTGCAAGAAACGGGGAATTCAATGAAGAGAAAGTATAGTAGGGAGGATAATTATTGCACAAGGATATCAATTAAGAGTAAAGCAATTAAAGTCTCACATTGGGATTGTCTTTGTCGCAGTACGGGTTGCTTAAAGCTGGGCCCGAAGAGTACGTACTGATATAGTGGGGATCCACTAGCAGCCCGTTTGATCTCTTTGACAAGTTCCCATCTTGAAGACTCATTTCGCACCAACTATCAAGTGGAATAGCTTATCGTATAACTATATGATGGTGTTAATTAATCTCCCTTGATGACGGGGAAATACTCAGGGACAGCTTTGAAATCGATCCTCCTTCAGGGAAAGGCAAACCGCAGCTCAGTGTGTCTTTATGTCATCGTCATCTTTCAGCCCTGAAGTCCTGTTCACTCATTTCCAGATGCACAGTACAGTCATTTCTTCATATATACAGAAGCTCTGCATGAGCTTTAAATTGAATTGACAAATCCAGTAAAGGAATCCTACTGTACTGACTCCTGAAAGGTGTGTAGGAAGCAGGTGAACCACACAATCTCCAAATTCCAAATATAGAGTAAGACACAACACCACGGGACCAAAAGAGTCTACCAAATCCACCAAATTTGCAGTTTATAATGGATGGGAGTCTTTATTGTGTTAATGGAGGTTAGAGGGACACTTGACAAACATCTACTTGAGGAAACACGCTCAGACTAAATGAGACAGGAGAACAAACAACTCTGCCCATCCACCTTTATTTCCACTTCAAAACTCTACTTGAATTAAAGAGGGTTCCACAGGATTCTGAGTGAGACTAATAGTATTTTTCAAGCAGTTAGGACTCTCAATGGACTGCAAGAATGTTGTGATGAGACAGCTTATACATGACATGTATATATCAAACAGAACAGGAACAGACGGGGTCAAAGGGCGTATGCATATATTTGGAGATAACATTCACTTCTTTTTAAAAGATAAAGGTGACCTTGTATGGAAATTCTCTGGTGATGCTTCAAGACTTCCTTCTCTCAGCTTTCTTGGCTTCTACATGAATCTAAAGAATGTGAGACAAGAGTAACAAACCACTACGACTTTTTGTATTGTCGTGTGTAGCACATTGTTCTCGTGTTCTCACCACCACCGACGAACCTGTTTCCTGTCTTTGTAAACCTTTCCCTACAGAGGACTACTACGGAAAGGGAAACCTTAGAGCGACGGACTTACAACTCTTCTGATGAACATGAAGAGGAAACTCAAAGTCTCGAGATGAATTCAAAGAATTTCTCTGAAGAGCAAAGTCTCCTTCACAGTACAAAAGCTCATCCAAAATCCAGGAGTACTCGATTTATAGACTTATACGTTGATTGTGGGATCCACAGTCGTATGAGATAGAACAAGCAGGCTACCTCTCAATTACTTCCAAGAGAATGAACTCCCAACTACCACTTCCTAATATGAGCCTATCGAAAGTCCAATTAGCCATTACTACCAGAGAGAGAGTTTCTCTGCCTTGTTGTCTCCCATAAAACAACATGTCTATGCCAATCATTCTCCACAGAAGTATGTCTAATAGGCAATCCACTCTCAAATCAATCTCCCAGATTACTTTCACCACCCCAGAGAGATTCTATATATTCTAAATCTATAATAATAAACCTTTCTTCCTTCAGCTATCCTTACACACTGCATAATAAAACTAAGTCTCTCCTTACCCCATACTTCCTTTCTTTCGTTCTTTTACTCTTCATCTCTCCCAGATGCACTTTTAGGTAACCTCATACCCCAAGCAACCTTCTCTCAGGTAAATACACAAAAGAACAAAATACATTCCAGCGAATCTTAGAGAACGTGAAACTGTGATTGAGCATACGAACCACTTTCTCCCTGACGGAGTGCGCAAAGGTATTTCACTCCATTTCACACTCACATCTAATAATTCTAAAATTCGAATAGAAACTCCACGCTGCTCTATTTTAGATACTCAGATTCTATCATCTCCTCTTGGGACTGATAATCTCATTCAAATAGTCTAATGCCATGATCCCATCTTCTCTTCAATTGAAAAGAACATGTATGAATTCCTCTACGACCTCGCAACACTCTTGTCTTTTTTTAGAGAGTTTAATTCCATAGAAAAGCTTCTTCCTTCCTACTTCGCTAAACAACTTCTGCTCAGTCTCATTCACCACCATCACCAAACTCTGTAACTATGAGTTCAACTTCTTTTCTGTCAAACTTTACTTGACACTCTCCGAACTCCTTTCATGCCATAATATTTCTTCTTATGAATCCTTTCCTTAAAAGATTTGTTCTTATATAATACTTCTTATTACGTCACCAACAGCCACACACACCAATGCAGTTTAAATTAAATTCCCTAGATCAGTCGGAAGGCTTTTATTCCCTTCACTTTTAATCTTCTACCCCAAAATGAGAAAGCGAAATGAATGGTTTCCAATATGAAAACTTGTGTGTGTCTTTATTCTGGGAAATCGGGCAAGTGATATTGGATTCGAGCAACCAAAGCAAAAAGCGAACAAGTATCAAAGTTTGGTTGCTAATTTTGGGTCGATTGTCTTATGTTTCATTTCCCCTGCCAAGATCCACGCTGTGGGGGCTGTTGGCGCTGTCCTTGAGCCCCAGGAACTATGGGAAGCACATAGTAATCACGTCGAGGACCAGTTGTAATCCACCTGGCAGGTTGAGTTTCCGTTTCCGCGTACCAAGGTAGGGGAGTGTTCCTCACGGGAACTGTTGGAAGGGTGTAGATATACCGTGGAGTTGTTCTTACAAAATTTTGCCCTTCTTTATGGACATAAGGAACAGGACACACCCCTTCAAACTTCACTCCCAAACCTATTCAAATGCATTTGTCATAAATACCAATAAAATTCAAAGAATTAAACAAACAAACTTCTATCGCAAAACTCCTGGGCACATTCCAATTGACATTTGTTTGAGTAGGTCACCCCGTCCGTTCCACAAAAGGGAATGTACGCTTGTGAACACTGACACCGTGGAGAACAAGCCCTTCTTTGCTGTTGTTGGCCGAACGTCTGGGAAGACGCCACGTCAACCAGGAACAATAGTACCAGAACAACTGCAACAGCAGCAGTTGCCCATCTTCCCCTTCCTCCCGAAGAAAGTTGTTTCATTTTCCCCGTCAAGACTTTCTTCTTCACTTCCTTCCCAAGTTTCTTATATAACAAGTTTGTAGATTTCCTACTGACTCAGGGTAATGGAAGTCACTCCATGAACTCCTCGCAGTTTTTGTTCATTTCTTTCCCAACCCAAAACGGAAGTGAGATCATCATCACACCACACACAACAATTTTAGACATAAATGGATGGAGGGAAATCCTATTAGTTATCTCGGTTTCATCTTTACTGAGTTTTCCCCAAAAAACGGATGTAAGCATATGAAGCGATGTTCATATATGAAGTTCTTGTGGTCCAAAGAACACGCTAGAATGTTAGTGTACGTACAAAATAGAACAAGTTTAGCAGTTGCAATTACAAAGTGTAGGTCATTTGACCACAAGAACCCACCACGGAATACACATATGCGGTATACGCAAGAACTACAAGCATCTCAACGGGAGAGAATGTAACGGAACGATTACTCCCAATACTTTAATCCGATGAAAATGTTGTATTTCTTCAGATGTCTTGTAAAAAAGGCTTAAGCTGTAATAACCATTCGGTCTCACGCAAAAACAGTCCAAACACAAAATCCAGAAGCGACACACAGAAGAAATCACACAGAATGTGATCGATTTCACGAAACGCTGCGTCCCTTAATGTACAACCCTTTCATTCAATATCCAACTCAGTTATTCGTTACTTATCTCCCTCCACATGACTGCACGAATGTTTCTGACACATTTGTCCTTTTCATTATCATAAAACACACCACCAGTTGTTTCTTCCGGAGTACACAACTACGCTCATCTACAACACCACCTCACAATCAAATTAAGATCTACGAAGGAATTCCCCTTAAAGACAAAATACAGATTAATTCTTCATCCCCACATTCCTCTAAGGCATATACAATCATTTGCACAGCTTACTTAATTCATTTCATAATAACTTTCCATAAAAATTCCTAGCACAATCTCTCATCTCTCTCTATTTGCAGAACTACAAACTTTCATCTAGCAACTCCGCGTTTAAATATACAGCTACTTCTCTCGCAGGGAATTCTCTAAACCCTTCCAATAATAATAATATTCCAAGCTGACCTCTTTCTCAACCAAACCGTGAGAATATGGAAAAAGGAAAAATATTTTTAGGACTTTCTTTCCTCAGGAGAAAGTTTTCTTTTTGTGTTCATACGCATTCAACATCCACGGGACTACAGGATGAGGCATACATGAACTACAGGGATATTTTATTATTATTATGCACAGCTAACTCGCTGGCTGGGTTAGAAGAATGTGAGGGGAATAACAACAAGTCCCTGTTGGATCCCCAATTGTCTTCCCTTACCTTTACCTTTCTGAAAAAGTATTTTACGACCTCCTAGGGATCCACATGACTCCTACACATATAAACCTCCACAGGGAATGAAGAGTGATTGGAACGAATATTCATTTTCCCACCAATTCATCCGTGATCGATGAATAAATAAGCCAGAAACAATTGGGAATGGATCAAAGTCAGTCTCCTAATTCATTTAGGATGGATCCCTACACTTCAAATCAATACGAGTATTTTTCAAAAAATGTGGAAATGTCTACTATGAAGACCCTACAGAAAATATGTATAAGCCTTATGTTTCGTTCTACGGAAAAATCATAAGGATGAATGGACACACATTCAACGTCCCAATTTTACGAGTGAAAGCTCAGCTTCCTCCTTTCTCCAACATTCGATAATTCCATATTTGCTCCTTTTTATGTTCCATCGTGCTCCCCCTTCATTTCCGGATATTAAGAACAATCCTCAGGAATATGAAGGAAAGACCCTCGAGGTTTCCTTCTTCTGTCTGCCTGTGTGTGACTAGTCATAATGAACTACTAGACGTCTTCATTATTATTATTTGTTCAAAACTCTGTATAGTATAGAAACTAATAAGTATTTACCAGACTACGTATTGCTCTTTTATTCTCCATCATGGATTATTATTCTTCTTTAGTATATATGTGTAGTATTACAAGCCATGTGAATTTTCCCATTATTATTATGGGTGGTCATGTTCCACTTTCCAGTGATCTGTGAAATCCCTAATGGCTCCCAAATTTCCAGACCTTCCATCAGGATGTTACTTGTTATAGTCTGTTTATGTATGTGGTTAGTTCTCAGCTCTCTTCTAGTAGTACACAGTTCTAACTTAACCCACAGCTTCGCGCATCCCAACCTGTGTCAGTGGGAAATCACTGGGAAAAAGAAACCACAGGACAAAAGACCCCAACTGTCCCTAAAATCCAAGCTGACCGTTTTTGGATTTACATAGAACTCATCACAGCCACACGCTTCATTTTAAGTTTAATAAATTACTACGAGCATGTCGGAGAAAGCTTGAGTGATGTGAAATCTTCCTTAAATCTCTCACACCGTTTTAATTCCTCTAAACTCTCACCCATCCCACACAGAAGTCTGGAGAATGCGAATTTTGAATGATAAGGTGGTTTGCATGAAAAAGGAGACTCCACTTTCTCCTTCAAACTTTCTCTTTGCGACACTCGTCTCTCTTGACTCTCTGAACTAAATCCTTCTCATGAAATCATTTCATAACGAGGAGCAAATCTCTACCACTACTCACTCACCCAACTATAATAAACTAGGTATGTATCACCACCACCACCACTTCAGATTCTAGAGCACAACAGAGAATATATATAACCATCGATCCGTACATAACTCAATTTACATCCAAACTTCACTTCTAATAACACAACTATTCCATTCTGATTAAGTGATTTCCTTTTAATATGTCCCCTTTAGTGTAATCTCTCTTGCTATTGTTCTTTAACTCTCTCACTAGACTCACTGTATATACTGGCTTGTAGTATTCATTCTTAATTCAAACCGTTTGTATTGATCCCATTACTAAATTCATTTAACATCGCAGTGCACAGCCTGCCTGACACTCAATCAGTTCCTCTACGGCCTCAGATTTTGTGATACGATAGTATAATAGATTCGCCTTTCTCCTTGTAAAAGCTGTGCAGTTCTCTCTATTTCCTCATCTAAAGAAATTCTGCTACTACTCACTCATTCCCTACATTCCTGTTGACTGTCACTTGTAATGGATAAACTTCTTTCAGCCTATAAATAAAACGAAACTTTATTCGACTACAAGTGGATCTTACGTTTAATTGCCCATACAAATGCGTCCTCCCTACAAGAAGAAAGGAACAAGGGGAACGTTCATTTTCCCGTGAGATTCAATTCCCTTTCCGTAAAGTAATTTCCTTTATGGAGTTTCGAAGACATGAATTTCTTTTGCGTGTAATAATACTCTTCCCGTTCTTTGTGCATATAAATTCTTTACGTTAAAAGTCTCACGCGTTTACATGCCCAAGTCTTATATGTTGTTAAAGTAAAAAGATAAAGAGACCTATAAAGGCCCTCATTTATAGGATCCTTTCCATCAGGAAGTGTCTTAATTAAACGTAAAGATATCAATAACTTTCGTCTAAAGTGGCAATAGCTCAACGCACGCAACCCCCACAACTTTTACTTTTACTTTTAATGCTCACCCGTAGGGAAGGCGAAGTGTCGTCGACTGAGGACGTCGGAGTAAAAGATGATACGACACAATAAAAGGCCTTTCACAAAGTCCTCAAATTTAGAGTAATATCTTGAGTGTGTACTTTCTCTTTATAAAATCAATTTAAAAGTCTCTCTTTTATTGCTTGCTCAGGTCGATCCTTCCTCTACTTCCGTCGATACACCCAAGAATAAAAAAGAAAGAGCCCTATTAATCTTTAATCTTAGGGAGAAAGCACTTTCCGTGAAGAAAGCTCAATCAGACAGAAATGTCGGTGAATCAAAAGCTCACCACACTTTCAATTCATTCCGCACACTTAAATATGATACATGGAGTCATATAGCAATGAAGTGGCGCATATACGATGAACGTGTGAGTTTACATTGTCATTCTCTCTATAAACTTTTCAGACTAAAGTCAGTCAGAAGTCAGAACATGGCATATCTCCTCCAAGGAAATCACACACACATGAACCTTCTTCAACAAGATTTCTCCCTCCCTACTTTCACACAAGCCCTCTTCGTTCTTTCTGCTGAGACATCAACTCAGACTCTCACTAATCTCTACAAAACCTTAATAGCAAACCTGAGCATTATTTTTTCAATGGAAATCGTTCTCCTTACGGGGATTTTTCTCCATTGATTCATTGGAGGGGAAGAAAGAGACTGAGAAAGAAAGCGTGAAATGTTGAGTATGACAATTGAAGTATGAGGTGCGACACATACCACGACAGATACTCTAGGAAACAAGTCTAGCCATTTGTGAGTGTAGGACAATAATATGAGTACAAGAGAAATTACTTGTGACAGACAGTTGTTTGTCCTGAGGAAGAAAGTCGATACACATGGAGAAAACATATCTAAGCTTTCACTTCACGCCACGATGATTCCTCCGTCCTTTCCTCTTCCCGTTGTAACAAGTTGCTCTGGGGAAAAGTGTCTTTATGGTTTCCTTCAGCTCTTATCACTTTTCATGACTTCACAGCTCAGTCAGTCAGTCAGTGTGAATTTTTCCTCTGCCAGCACTACCAACATGCCACATATAATAAACCCGCAAAGTCACTTATATGGACCAGGATAAACCAGAATTCAAGAGCTTTCTCATTGTAATTCCTGAGTGAGTTGGATTTCGAACTTTATGAAAACACAGAAAGATAATGGAATGTCATGTTAATAAGTTATATAGTTATACCATACATATCCACTTCACTAATATACATAAAGTAATATACAGAACATTAAAAGCACTCGCAAAGCCACCTGCCCATTCTCATTCTACTTGAAATAAAAACTCACGAGAGGCTCATTTACCATGCAAAGTATTTTGTTTGACTTGACACTCCAACTTTCATCTAATTAATTCATCTTTTAACTTTATTCTGTTCTACACAAGTAAATGTAATTCTACAATGTAAAACATTTAAATTGTATAGAGTGAAATATTATATATAGACCCTCATTCTGCCAGGCTCCCCAGGGAGTGTGTGATGGGTGCGTTTCTGTCTACTCCTTATTTCTTCTTCTTACTTTGATCCACGTTTAGCTCTTTCTGCAGAAGTTATGGCAGCTTTCATCTGATGCGTTATGTAGGCAAACAACTGAGCCCATGAGTCTCTCAAGTCATTCGACCAAATCTCGTGGAGACAGGGTTCTATCGCTTTCAGGAATTGTGGACCCACGTGCTACAATTCACAGCAATGAACAAAGTCACGTCAAAATCTCCAAAAGTAAATAAATACCAGGGCTTCCATAAATATCTGAGGAATTAAACAAAAGCTTCTCTCTCGTCAGTTACAAGAGCTAGATTTACTTGAAACCAGACGGTGGTGGCGCAAGGGTTAGGAGGCAAAATGAGCCTCCCGCTCGCGTCCTCACTGCCCATGCAGGAGCGCACTAACTTCCCCGTTCGCCCATTCCCACTCACTTTTATTTCTTATTCAAAACT
>JAQGAB010002843.1:0-10929 GCA_034696565.1 Isotomurus graminis
TCCTGAATGATTGATAGATACTAAATGTTTCACTTGTTATTTATTTCATGGTACACAGAAGAGGTTCAAACAAAAGTGGCAGGTGGTGGTAAAGAAAAATTTAAAAAGTATAAAAGCAGCTGAAAAGTTGTTATTTCATTTCAGTATAGCCATGAGTTTCTCAAAGGAGCACCTTGCTGAATTTGAAAAGATCTTTTGCTCCAGATCTCTTACTCAGTACAAAAAACACATCGAACATCATTCTAAATTAACTAACTTAATACAGACGAAAGATATATTTGCTCAGTGTAGTGCAGTGTTCACTCTCTCGCCATCACAATCAAGGGTTGCGGAAATCATAGACGGCCAACTGCAGAGTTCAACAGGTAAGCAACTTCTACTCGTATTAAGCGGAAAAGCAGGGACAGGCAAAAGTAAATGCGTACATTTAATTAGACAAAAGTTCCAACAGCGAGGTCACAGCGTTATTGTCTTAGGCCCAACTGGGTGTTCCGTTAGTCAGTATGAAGATGGGCAAACCTTACACTCATATTTAGGTATACCCCCTGTTTCAAATGACAAACTTGAAGGTTATATTCAAAGTGACAGCAGGCCTAATTTACGTAGGAGTTTAAAGAAGGCGAGTGTTATTATTGTGGATGAGGCAGGTATGGTCAGTGTTTATTTATTTCAATTCTTGAATAGAAGGTTGCAGTTCATAAGAAGGTCAGGTGAACCCTTTGGTGGGATTAGCATCGTACTAGTACTAGACCCACGTCAGCTTCAATGCATTAAGTCTAAACCGTTATGGTCAGCGCTTTTAGAGATTGATGGAGAATTTGGAAAAGAGGGATTAAGAACATTCATGACCTTTGAATTTGTAGAGTTGAAGGAGAACATGAGACAACAACAGGACAAGGTCTTTCAGGAATTGCTAGACCATTTCCGGTACAATATTGCAACTGAAAGGGATGTCGAACTTCTGAGAACGCGATTGCACCGTAATGTTACACAAGCTGAAAGCGACTCCTTTAACAAAGACGCGGTTACATTGTTTGGCACTAATCTACTTTGTGAAATGCACAATAACGGAAAATTACAAGAATTAGGCAAACCGATATTCGAAAGTCCTATCCCTACTATTGGGCCTCAGAGGTTTGGTAAAGGTTGCAGAGTCATGTTAACTCGTAATTTATGGACTCAGGCAGGATTAACAAATGGTCAAATGGGTACGGTCGTTGGTGTTTTGTACTCAAAGAATGCTATAATAGGATTGGACCAGCCGGTTGTTATTTTTGTAAAATTCGATAACCGTCCTAAAATAAGGTTGGTTGAAAAAGATGCTGTACCAATACCACGAGTTAAGAGCAGGATTTACAACAAACATTTGGAGCGAGAGGTGTTTGTGAACCGGTTTCCTCTTCAGTTATCATATGGCTTGACCATGGCGAAAGCACAATCGGCTACATTTAACAAGGTCCGAATTCACTTTTGCAACCAGTTTGTTCCTCAAATGTTTTACGTAGCATTGTCCAGAGTACGCAGGCTTGATGATTTGCTCATAATCAACGACGATATTACACTAAGCATGTTCAGTGGGTGTCAAGTTTCGTTTCGCACAATAATTAATAATCTTCGCCGGTTAGGTTTGGAAGATCAGCCAAAAAAGGACCAGAGCGACTCTTCAGAGCCAATGGATTCTAGTGTGTGATGGATAGTAAGTGTAAGTGCCAAGTACTCTTTTATTGTAATTACTGTGGTTTATACAAATGTGAGTGGTGTGGGACTAAATTAACAAGTGTGCGTGGTGTAGTGTGTATCAAGTGCATTCGTAGATGTAAAGTTCAAGATGAAATTGACGGCTTGGACGAATCCATAAAGAAGCGCTCATTTCTGCTGGATGATTTTCGCTTCAATAGATTCCATACAGTGGAACTAGAAAAACGTGTCATAGGAAACTTCAAGCAATGTTTTTTACTTCAAAAATACCTCAATGATTGCTACAGCTGCACACTTAAAGAAATTGCAGCTTTGTTAGACAACAGACTTTTTAGGAATCCTAAAATCTACGAGTTAGTTGATCACTATAATTCTGAAGACTTTGATTGGTTTACGTGGTCTCATCGAAGAACAAGGAAGATGCGAAATGAAAACCCACACAACGTTTCCTAGACAGCCAGTTAGTTCCTTTTGTGTTTATATGTATACATGTAGGGCCTGCAAAAGACCTTTAGTCTTAAGAAGGACATTTATATCCCTTTGGTACGTACAAGGTGTCGAAGACAGAATTTGTTATCCCTGCAGAAAAAATCTTTTTAAAGATTTCCGATTTATGTGGCCAACAGTGAACAAGCATGTGTATATGTCCTTCAAGTACAGGCTTCCGACAATTTTAGAAATGACTGATGATTATTAGGCATAATGGTGTTCCCTTTTTTCGACCCTAACACTAAATCTGAACTTGCTCTGTATCACTGGGCACTAATAATAGACACGTACAATAAACATTCCACACGTATAAATAAAAAAATAATCAAGAAAAAACGTGTGAGTCAAGCTTGTAAGTCAAAACAAACACCGCATCGTCCTATCCCAAGCAAGAAGAAATGTGTCATTTTGTAAAATAAAATGAATAATCCAGCCATTCCATCAATTGAGTTCAGCTACCCGCTGACTCAGGAGGATCGTAGCCGCCCTGTGACACGTACATTTAAGTGTACTCTTTGTGACTCGGTGTTCACCCGATTTGACACATTTTTTGTGCACTTACAAAGTTCACACGAGTGTAATTGTGGACTGTACCTGAAGTCTTTAACTGATCATGACTGCCCGTTAAAACAAACTGGACAAGGACACGATATACCTGTTGCAAACCCTCAGCAGCCTTTGGATGTTGGAGACTTTGTTATTCTAAGCCAAGCCCACAATGGTACGTTACTGCATTTTCGATTGGACTTCTCAGAGTTAATTACCACCTTTGAGGAAGCATTCGAGAGAGCCACTCCCTCATTAAATACGCTAGTCAACCAACTGTTAGCCATTCATAGGGGACTAAGGATCAAGATATCATTGTATAGTGTACTTCGGAGAATAAGAGACGGCTTTGTGATGGAAAGAGACTTGCTGTCTCCATTCATATCTTACACAAACAAAGTCTTTGTATTGAGTAGGATTAAAGCTGCAGCCAGTTACTTGTTGTCATCGCTGTCATTATACAAAGACGGAGAAAGTGGATGGACTGTAGATCGTGTTGTTAGGATGGACGTTCACTCGGCAGTTTATCAACCAGATTTGCGACGTGGTCTCGGATACATTCCACTTCCGAAAGTGCTTCGCAGGTTGGACATTTTAAATATAAAGAGCAAATCAGGGAATTGCTTCATGCTACACGTTTTAGCTGGTCTTTACCGACATCAAGTGTTTCTACCCGAGGCCCCTGACATGAAACCATTTGAATTATCTAAAAACCAGAAGGCAAAACTGAAGAGACGACTGGAAAACGAAAAATCTTACCTCAAAATCTTAATGCACGTCAGCAAATTAGGAGAGATCAATTTTGACGACTTTAAAGGACCTGTTGCTATTGGAAGTATACCAGCCTTCGAGGAGAAAAACGGGATATCCATTAATGTATTTGAGTACAGACCTACTAACGACTTTCACTTCTTTGTGTCATATCAGTCCCAAATCCGTTCACATCGGCAAGTAAACCTTTTGTACTTAGAAGGCCCAACCGACAACGAGGGCCACTACTGCTTGTTGACTTCACTAGGATCTTTATCAAAGAGGAAAAGTCACCACAAAATGGCCATGTGTTTCTACTGCTTTCAGCGGTACAAGGACGGAAATAAAAAACACCTTAAGCTGTGCCAGGCTACCAATGAAAAAAGAATGTTCTTTCCAGAGGAGGATTTTGGTCAATTTGACAAGTTTCAGATGCGCCTGCCTGTGAATTTTAAGCTTTTCTTTACCTTGTTTGAAGGACAATCATCCATTAGGGAGAATGCAGAACTTTTACACACCACGAGAGAGTCAAATCTTAATATAGCTGGATATGCTGTTGCAATATATGATTATGACCATAAGCTTAGATTTCGCTCGTCATATTGCGGACCATCAGCGTTAGATTCCTTTATGGAAATTCTTTTTTCCAAGATCAGATTCTTTGCCGAAATTACGCGAAATGTAAACAAGCCAATTGAAAACAAGACCCACATAATTGAAGAATTAGCTCACATCAAGCACTGCCAAATTTGTGATCGACCGTTTTGCAATTACAAGGATTCCCGACCACATCTACACCACCATCACTTAAGTGATCGAAAAGAGTATTTTAAAGTCCAGAAGATTTGTGCAAGATGCAATTTGGCAATACGGAAATCAAACATGGTGGCCATGTCTCACGAGTTTTCAGAACGAGACGGAAAATTGATCTTGTCTTCCTTAAAACCTGAGATTTTAAGGAAACTAAAAATTACTGCCCGATCTGACATTGATGTTATATCAATTGATTTTCCTGACGATTGCCGCATGGTAAGCAGTAAAAAGTTTCTTGCTTTCCCATTACACGACTTAGTGAACAGACTGAAGACAGTAGGACACAAACATGGTATGGATCCATTTTTCCCCATGCAACAGTGTTTCACAACTGACCAAATGGAATATTGTACTAGACCATTAGTAGTTACTAATGGGCAAGGAAACCTTGATACATTACTACACACTATATTTAATTGTAATACATTACGTGAGAAACAAGAAACATACCTAGACATTGTCACTAACCAATTGGCCAGTGTCATGCTTCATTTTGACAAGTTCTGTTTCGACATATTCGAAGTTTCACCCTTGAGTAGTAGGAACAAGATCCATCGGCCATCCATTCTACTCCTCCTGCGGTCACGGGGTACGAACACAGGGGATGAATGGGGATGTGAGGGCAGGTGGAATGAAGTGAGACATTCCCCTGTGTATGCGATGGGATTGTCTCACTTTTCCCTAGCTTAAGCAACAGCTGTGGGTGCTGGCGCGAAAGTCGTGTTGGATGAGTGGAGTGGGGCTGCGATGGCGCTGGCCATTGCAAAAACCCCACTCCAAAATGACCAGGAGGCCCGGTTAGGATAACCTTATCCTCTGGCCGACTAGTTTCTACGCTCTCACGAGCAACTAGTCGTGTGTGTGCTCGGTGGAAGCAGAGAATCTTCTAGAAGCAGCCATAAAAGGTAATCTTCTATAATTCAATCCATTATTATTTAATACAAAGTTTTACATGCTTTGTTGCTCAAGCAGTCGACTCGACTTATCATTTGGACTTTACAAGGAGAAGTTGAGGAGAGACAAAGCAACTGGGAGTGTGTGGAGTGTTCAAGAACAATAAATATTATCTACAAAATAACTCTTGTGTGTAAGATCATTTGAATCCAACTGAATTGCTTGTTGATTGGTCGGAGTTAGTGATGTTCCTCTGAATTTTTGCCCACAGGTGTCCCGTAGAAGGACGTAATTACTTCCATTGGATTTCTCTTTGGTTGGCTTTGCATCCTTTGGCACAAACAGCATTTGACACCGCCAGTCTTCTGATTCCGAATTGCTAGAATCTCGTCGCACGTTGAACAATACAATACTTTGTGCTCATTCAAGATTTGGTGAGGGATTTATTCATGTCACAATTTATGGAAGAGGTTGTTGCTAAGAATTAGTGTGTGTGTGTGTAGTTGCAGCTGTTGACCGATTCACCTTCCATCGAACTTCCTCTACAACAACTATTTCGACTGAGCCATTAGCAATTGATAGTAAGTAAACTTTCACTGTTCTTGTCGCTTTACTTTAAAGGAACACGACGGATTTGAATAGACGAGAGGGACAGGTGGTGATGGAAGAGTCACTGTAGGACTACTTGAGACTGATGAAGAGTCAACTTGACCTTTCTTGGTGAAATTGAACTCGTAGAAGTTCCTGAAGAGCCACACAAAGTGAAAGAGTCTGTGCCAAGAAGTCCTTAAGGAACATTAGAAGGTCACGAGTTTCCAAAGAGTCTTCTGAGCAAGAATCCTCCGAGGTCAGAGAGTTTATAGTGACTATGACTTTCATTAGAAGAGGTAGTTCAAACAAAAGGAATTGTAAAGTCAAAGATCTAGAGAAAGGGTGAGGTTAAGAGAGTAGTGGCGCATATTTGCAGTTGCAGAGATGAGTGCAAAGCGCCAGGGAAGTGTCCTTAAGAAGGCAGTAGCGCAGGAAGGAGGCAGAGATGGGTGAGAGGTTGATGGGGAGGTCGGGAGATAAGCTGAGTTTCTGTGTGTACAAGTAAACCCATTCATCATGAGATGGAAACGTGTTCTTAGACTTAGACAAGAGAGAGATTGATAACCAAGTAGAACGAGTGGTGATTTGGAGCGGAAGTTGAGGATTATTCCTTGGAGTTTAAGGATAAAGAGAGGTGAAAGGTCATTCAGAGAGTGAGTGAAGGTCTCCTCGTATTAATAGGTAGAATGACTAAGACCAAACCTCTATAGGGCAATTCTTTTAGTAAGAATCAATGAGAAGTGGTAAGTGTTGTGACGGTGAGTCATAAAACACAGACATTGGGTCATTTTGTTGATAAGCAATAGATCAAGTGACATTTCCTCCAGTTTTCCCACAATGGAAATAAACCTAAGCTGACTTTCCACGTGTGTTTGTCTTTGTCTTAAGTATTTAAGGCTTATCTCGTCTCTCCCTCTCTCTGATTAAGTGTTTCGTGTACATTAAATCTTGTTTAAGGATTATTTAAGCTTGTGATTCATTTAGGGAAAATCCTCCTCTTCGCCAACTGCGTACACAACAAGATCATCAGACTTAAACTACGCACTGAATGTTAGGAAACCTCCGGAACTTAATCTGATGTTATGTTTAAATGTTATTGCTGTCTTATGGGGAAACAGATAGGAGAGATCCTTAAGCTATCTTAAGCAACTCTATAAGATGAAGGCGAAATATTTTAATTCAGTCCAATAAACTTCCTTCCTTCCTTTCACAAGGTCGAGGATGAAACCCATTCATTCAGGAGAGACATTCTGTTCATTCAATAATTAATTATGAATGGTTAAGTATATTTTTAGTTACATTGTATTGCGTAACTTATCAGACTAGTTGTACATTGTTTTAAAGTTGCCTTGGGTGAGCTTAATTAAGTCTCAGAGACGACATACCCTCTGACCTTATATATAATTTCTTTGGTACACTCCTTCTGCTTAAGTCAACAGATGTGTAGAGTGTGAATATTAAGGAATCATGTTAGCAAGTGTGGATTATTCAGCATTCACTCAGGTGATGATCAAATGTGTTATTTAAAGTGTAACTGCTTGAGTTATTATTACGGATTATAAATTAAATGTTCCTTACAGTTAATCTATTAAGTACTTGAGTGAGTAAGTACAGGGTTGTATAAGTTTATAGAGATTATTTAACAAGAGAAATATCATAATAATCACAAAACATATGATTCTCTGCCACCACCACCAGACTTTTACTTAAGCAGACAAACAACAATTCTGTGTGGATTGTTCAGCATTAACTCAGGTGGCATTTACTCTGATTAGTCTCTTATGTTCTTATGAATCGAGTTGTGAAATAGTCAGACATCGAATGCAGACAAATTACATTAATGTTATTGTTTTGAACTAAAGGATTTGTATTTGTCCATTGGATTATTGTAGTAAAAGTCCAGTGTGCTCATTTTAATGAGTGTTGTTGTTTGTCTGGGATTTATCTCGTAGGAAGTGGATGCGTAACTCATACTGTTAATAATACTATTGGCAGTTGGATCATTTGTCAACTCTATCTACATGACATTTCTTAATGAGTAGTCAGTTTGGTGTGAGCAAGTGATGCATCTTCAGCATTAATAGACATTTATTAAGACACAAAGACCACTTGATGTAATGAAGAAGTTGGACATGACTCTTTGAGTATTCACAGAGATAGTGAATATGTGTGATTGGCGTCAGACACTATTTCATAACTTTATGCTGATTTTCTCGAAAGACCATTCATTCTTAATTCTTGGTCTTGAACAATTTGCTTAGGAGCAAGGAAGAAATGTCAGTAGGGCACACACACATCCAAAACGGTCAGTTTCAAATCTTTGAGGAACATTAAGCTTATAATTATGATATTCCAAGTCTCTATGACTAATTACTCCTACCATTAAGTATTTGTTCTACGTAACCTGCAAAATCACGAGGAAAGACAAAGAGTTATGGTAATGCCCTATAATATTCAGTCCAGTTGGTACACCCCCTTTGATATGTCCCTCGGCACTTGTAAAATATTCAAAATTTTTCTCTAGGGGGTGTGGTATTGCAAAATGACCGCCAGTCCCTGACCGGGGTTTTGCCGTGCTAAAAAGGGGGGGTCGCAAACTTTTTCCCACTAAGTCAGTCTGGGACTTGTGAAAATTTCAAAAATTATTTTGAGTGGGTGTGGTCATAAATGATCAGCAGTCTCTGAGAAGGATTTTGCGATTGTCAAAAGGGGGGGGTTGCGAAATTTTTCCCACTAAGTCAGTCTGGGACTTGTGAAAATTTCAAAAATTATTTTGAGTGGGTGTGGTAATAAATGATCAGCAGTCTCTGAGAAGGATTTTGCGACGGTCAAAAGGGGGGGTTGCAAAATTTTTCCCACTAAGACTGTTCGGACTTGTAAACTTTTGAACTTTAAACCTACATTATTCTTATTAATTTCTTTCAGACATGCCGAAAATCAGCAAGGCGAAGAGATCTTTTGTCTTGATCGAAAGACTGGACTTGACCAAATTCACCATACTTGTAAAGAAGCCAATGGTCACCGACAGGACTATTGCACCTCTGCAACGGACTAAAGTCATGAGACGTACCGAGGAAGGATGCCCAGTTGGGCCAGGTTGTGTAGTGAGAGAGGTAAAACTAAATTGTGTATTGTTTAGTTGCTTGAAATGGTTTGTTTATTTATTTTTAATAATTTTTTGGAATTTATTTAGTGGCACGAAAAATACGGCGAGAAAAAGCAATCCAAGAAGTCGGATGAGTCTTCCAAATCAAAGAAAGAAACATCAACGGAATCTTCTGCAAGTGTCCAATCAATGGCAGCCGTTGCAGGGCCAAGTCGACCCAGAGACATCGCATTGCCTTTGCCTGGCAAAAAGGACCTTAAAAAGGTATATCTCATTTATTGGTATTAAAGTTATTACTTTTAATAATCTTTGTGTATTATGCTACCTTTCAGACGAATCCTGTGAAACGAATAAACCGTATTTATTCGTCGTCTGAAGACGAATTGGAATCTACGAGTGTCGCAATTGTCGCAAAACGAAAACCCATTGCGGATAAGCCAGGAACTTTGTGTTCTACCAAGAAACGGGTAACTTAATAATTTAAAAAAACTTTAATGGTATGATAATCTGAAAATTATTTTTCTTTTGCTTAGATGATAAGTTATCAACTTGTCTCGGATGATGGCACGTCAACAGAAGGAGACTCTGACCATAAGGCCGATACGGACTCGGACAGTGACATTGAGTTTATTGAAATCAAAAGACCAGTCAAGAAAACCCAGACAGTTGATGACCGTGAGCCAAGCACTTCGGCTGAGACACTGCAAGCAGTGGAAGAGGTTCAACCCAGCACTTCAACTGGGCTTTTGGCCATAGGATGGAAGGATTGTCAGCCTGGCACATCTACAGTTAAGGTAAAGGTGTCATTTTATTACAATTGTGCTTTGCTTTGCTTTGCGCGCCCATTAACGCTTTCTGATTGCTTTAGGGGGATGTGGAAGCAGCCAACCCCGTGCCTCCTTTGTCGATGGAAGTGGTGCAAACTACTGGGCTTCTTCACTGCCGGTATAAATGGTGCAAAGTGATGTTGAAGTCCAACGATGACATGCAGCGCCACATTGAGCGACACGATGACAAAGAGGACAATACGATGGAAGGCTTCAATGTGCAGCCTCTCAGAGCTTCAGGTAAGAGGTAACATGAATTTACTAAAGTCTTAATTTGGTTACTTGTAGTGCTTCACTACTACAAAAAACATTTCTTTTGTGACTTGCAGTAATAAAGGCGGTCGCAGCGGTGGAAATGGTTCGGCCAGAACCAAGGGAAATCGAAACCCTGGATCCAAAGACAGTGGACCAGAAGGACGAGGACCAGGACGAGGAAGGGGACGAGGAAGGGGACGAGGAAGGGGACGAGGAAGGGGACGAGGAAGAGGAAGGGGGTAATTAGAATGTTAATTTTTTGTGAAATACTGCCAAAACTGCAAAGTACTCGTAATGTGCAACGTTTAATTTTGTTGCAGACAGGCCCTAGCTGCCGTAAGGGTGAAAAAGTAAGTAGTTTGACACTTGCGTTACATTAACATTATACGTAATTTGCTCTAAAATGCCTCTTTGTAACAGTGTCTTTGTATCAGGAAGGAAAGACATCGAGCAATGGAAGAAAAGCCATCGACAATAATACTCAATAAATATGCTTTACTAAAACAATGCGCTTTGATGTTATGCTTATCGCATTTTGGAAATAAATCTGGTAAAATTGATTAGAAAATAATTGTGTCATTGTGTGTTTTTTTGTTAGCGAGGCAGAGGTCGTCCACGCCGTCCAATAACAGCGAAGGATGTATTACAAGCCCATGCTAATGCTGAAGCAGATTTGGACCACGAGGCTTATACAAACAGACGAAAAACAGGAGAAGCTAAAAGTACAGTATCGACGCGAGTGCGACTTAGCTCAATACCAAAAGCAAACACGGTCAAAAGAAGACAAGACTACCTAAAGTTTTGTACGGAAGAACTACTGAATAAATATGGACCATCTTGTCTGTTCAACAAGTCTTTTTGGGGAGAACTCTATGATTTACGTCTAAACGACATGGCGATACAAAAGCGGAGAAAAGCTGGACAAGATATTAATCTGGATATTACGAGAAGATATAGAAA
>JAQGAB010002844.1:0-10929 GCA_034696565.1 Isotomurus graminis
AAATTAAAAATGAGTGAGAATTTTCAGTCCATGCTCGTCCTCTCAAAAATTCATTAAATGCATTTTCTAGTTGACTCACATCCGGATTCCTAAGAGCGTCTTAAGGGACCGGGTTCACCTCGTATCTCTGGAATTTCTGAATGCTATGTATAACTCTGTAGGAATTTTGCCCTCCTTGTTCAGCACTTCAATGAGTCTAAGGCGTGCATCAGATAGTACGGAGCCCAACCTGGGGAACAAGTTAAATAATGGATGTCTATTACACCGCGTCAATTTCGGGAATGAAACACCAAGAATAGAACCTAGTATTAAATCTCAATAATTTAGGAAGGAAGGATTATTCCCTCGAGCAAAACTTTTCTTCGTGAATAGGAATGAGAGGATTTAAATTGTCTTACGGTTTCTTCAACAGAACTGGCAAAAACTGCTCCAGGTAGTATTGCTTTCGGAACATCCACATGTGTGCGACGCTTTGAGGAACTGTCCGAGTATTTTCGTATGCCTTGATTGTCATTTCCACATCGTACTGAACCTATCAACAGAATAGTACCAATAAATCATCACATAGCATCGATAGCTTTGTAATCCACACAGGGAGGCAGGAAAGTATTTCCTGGGGTAGAAACAAATACACTTCTATTGTATTGATTAAATCGATCACCGTGAGTAATTTCACGGCTATGGTTTACAGGTTTACTACTCAAGAGACAAGTATATTTTCATTATTTTTGCTTGTCAGCTAAGAAAGTTGACGTCATGTGGTCGAAAGTCATTGAATTCAAAATGAGAAAGTATATTGGATTAGGATTCCTCACCGGATTATTCGAATTGGGTTCGAATTCCATTGCACTTTCTACTTCATTATATTCCGCTACGCGAACCTTTGCCACGCTCACGTAATCACTCCAGAGAGACCTACAACCCGTAGGAATGTAAGGCCAAAATGTGGCTTGTACTTGAAGAAAGCAGCTGGGTTCAAAAGGAATCCATTGACTTAATAATTTCGCGAGAAACTCGAAGGATTCAGGATCTCTAGCTGGCGAATATACTTCACTCTCAAACATGTGGGAATACCACTTCTCGTAACGTGAGAATATTTTTGGAGCGACAAGAGAACAATGTCTTGCAAACACAAACGCCAGAGAAACTTTCTCTTCATCTTTACACGAGAGTCCGAGTCTCATGAGATCCTTAACGATTTCCTTCATGGCTGAAGTAGCTTCATATTCACTCCTATTTATCCATTCAGTAATGACACGTAGAATTTTATCCCAATTTCGTACTGGACTCCGAATCGATTGAGTTATGATGTCAATAAGACATGCCGCGTCAACTCGATCTCCGATCATCTGTAATCATACGGACGTTGTTGAAGAACCATCATTAACGTAAAATCTAACTTAATTCAAAACTCGGCGTGGGAAGAACCAATTACACCGAATAACCAATACTTCGAACAGACTAACCAAATTAATGATGTCCCCAAGTGACTGAGACTCGACGAGATATGAAGTGCTGGAGAATCTCTCTTGATACCGAATGACATTTGCAATATCCCCTAAAGAACTTTCTGAGAAGGTTTGACAGGTAAGGATATACTTTAGTAGTTCACCGAAACACCGTTTCTTTGTCAAATTTGGTACTTGCGCTATAGTACAGCCATACACATAATTGAAGATAATTAAATTTTACCACATATCTGTTACTTTATCTAATAATACCTTCTTTAAACAACTCCTTCAGCATACTGTGATTATTGTGTGGAACAGACTGATCCGTCACAAGGACTTTCATTAATTGGAACAGCGTACCTTTTGCAATATCCTTGAGCTTTGCAATATTCTCATTATTTTTTGGATTGCATTGAGAGCAGCTTATGAGAGTTTGCAAACTATGTTTCAGCACATTTACTGATCTTTCACTAACGTCCTTCTCAAAATGTAGTTGCGAAGTACAAAGGAGCTTGAATTGCTGTTGAAAATACTGAATCCTCGAAGGCTGGTTTACTCTAAAATGCAAACAACACATTTACATACGTATAATTTTACTTCTAATTAATTTTCATTGAAGCTGTGTTTTCAACACTTACTGCATAAGGTAGCTGCTAAGAGAAATCAGATTATAACGACAATCCAACAACCAAAGCAATTCCAGGTTAGGATATTTCACCTAAACCAAAGTACAAAAGGACCTTTAGATTCATCTTTTAGTTTCCCATGTGTACCCTTAGCAGATCTTACCTCACTCAAGAAGCACTTGGCAAACTTCCTCCTATCTACTCCAAACACTTGCATGACATCAACTCCAAAGGAAAGCACTTGATTGACATACACGATGGTCGGATCATCTCCAATTAATAGTGAGCCTTCCAAATCTGCATAGCCTTCCAGGAACGAATCCTCCGTCCACTTTTCTCCAGTCCCGTCGGATGCCTTGCTCCATCCTCCTTTCCCCACACCACCACCACCACTCCACTCTGTGCAGAAATTATCTAGTCCCCCCAACTTTTCTCGGAGTAGTGTCACCACATAAGATGGAATAAAGTCCTCTCTAAGTACCAGGGGCACTTTGTCCCTCTCTGCCTCCATTCTCAGGTACATATTCGACGTAACTCCTTCTCCTACGCGTTTGTTCATCGTATTATTCAACTATTCAAGCTTTACACATTCATCTCCAATCTTTACGCTGTTGCAGTTGATGATACCGGCTAGCGGCTGTACTAAAAGCATAAATAGTTTCTGTTAATAATACATAATGCAACACCCCCAATCATGGAAAAATCATGTACATACATTCGTCATCAGTAACTGTCCTCCGCAGCCCGAGAGCCGTGTCTCACTTTGCCTCCGAAACTCCGAATCCGAGCTTTCACCTTCCACTAATTCCCAGAGAGATTAAGGATTTTCTCCCTATTTAACACACCTTTCAGGAGGAATCCGCACTGTATTCCACACCCAAACCAAAAATGTCAAAATATTAAACAAGTACACAACAAAAGCAGATTGTTAAACCATCCTGAAAACACAAAATATGATTTGGTGTGTAGGGGAGTCGCGGCTTAAAGTCCAACGTGAGAGAGACGAGAAGGCCAATAGTCTCACACGCGCCTTTATACGAAACCCCCTCAGTTTATTTTCATTCTCTCGGGGAGAGTGGAAAACCAGCAGTTTCTGAAGAACATTCGGTTGGAAGAGTCACTGCTTCAATTGACGTGGACGTCAACCATGTCGTTTCTACAGACGGAACTGGTTTCCCACACCAGAAAAGTATGCAGTTTGTATAAACGAATGCTGCGAAACATGGAGGCTCACATCATGACCCGGTAAGCTCATAAAAACATTACATTTCTTTGTGGAAATCCAATTTATTGAGGTTTAAGTTCGTTCATCAACAAAGTTCCCGTTGTGTAGTAGGGACTGCTTAAATTACTAGTTATGAAATAGATAACACAAGTATAAAATAATTTGTCACGCTGCTCTAGAAAACATGTGGCTAAACTTAAGTCAACTTAATTAAAGTTGGCTAGTCGACTGTACCCATGAAACCTTGTACGGCTTCCTTGATTCTCCTGGGGATGGACTTGAAGTACGTCTGCACTGACCCCATCATTCCCTGGTCATCCTCGTCTCCTCCGGCACTTATCACGTATACTTGTGGGGGAGGTGCCCTGTTGGAATTTCCTTGCGACGACTGGAATCCTCCCGTTGGAACTAGTCAAGGTTTTGTATTAACTAACGGAACTGTAAAATCTGAAGCTCGGTTTGCATTGGAATACTTACTGTATTTGACGTTCTTCGATTTGCCGTGGCTGTTGATAACCATAGGCATAGGCATTCTGTCGTTCATGGGGGGCATGTTCGGGCTGCTCTGGAACTCGCTTTGACTTCTGTCTCGGTTTTTGTTAGGTCGGTGCAGGATTTGACCTCTTTCTGGTGACCGTTGAACATTGTTCGTTTCTGTTGTACAGATAATATGTAATTAGTCAGGCTAGTTGGTTCAGTATGATTTATTTCGTTAGCACTTTACCTGGAAAACGGTAGTACTGTCGTGATCTGCCTTCTCCATCTGCAGCCAAGTGGTTCAAAGGAGGATGCGTTTCACGAACAACTTGGGGATATAAGGCTTGAATCACAACAGGTTTATGTCCAGAAGTTCTGCAGGTTATTGACACAACAAGCGTCGTGAGTCCCACAAAAGCTAGCGTGTTTAAGTGTTTAAGCATTTTAAATTTGAGATTTGTGTCGTGTGAGGTTGGATAATGAATGACTATTATTAACTGTTAGCTCTAAATATCCTAATACAGATACTTAGACCAGACCGCGTGGAAATGACCGTGGGTTACAAAATCTGTCTTAGCTTTTATACTATTCGATAGTGAAAATGACTTTTTGGGTAGAGAAGATGACACAAACGGTAGACTTTAAAAGTGAAAGCCCATTCGTGATACATAAAGCTCTTTTGTACACATATGAGGTGTCTCACGTTGCTTATATAACGTGATTAACTTGAGATGAGTAAAAGGTAGGACATGTTGTGTATTCTGAGATGAAAAAGATTTAAATAGAATACCAAATGAAAACAGTCTGTGGGAGTGTCATCAGACTACGCTTCCAATTACTTCAAAGACTTCTTCAGTAGAGCTATTGAAAGCTAGCTTTTCTGACTCAAAATGTGTTATTACATCAGTCAGTCCCTTCCCTCAGTTCCTTTCAATTACTTGTTACTGACAACGTACAAACATTCATCAATTCAAATCCGTGTATCAAAGAGAAATTTCATTTTAAAGAAAGTGAACGTACTCGGTGACTATATTAAAAGAGTTTAAGGGTTATGTAAACTTATATTTAAATGACCATCGAATAAACTCTCGAGTCGCAGTGTTTCATTTTTCCAATTTTACCAATTTCGTGAAAAAAATGCTTTCAATTTATATTATTTGCGAATTCACAGCCATCAGTAATACTGTAATACTAAAAATGCCGTATCATGATGAGTAAGCTGTCCATCTGTAGAGATCTTCACAGTGTGAAAGAATGCGTGTGATGATGAGCTTCAGTTAACTTGGAGCTATTTATTTTTTCCTTCCGTTTTGTTGTCTTCTGCTCTCCATTCTTATTAAGGGATGATGACTCTAAATTAAGAATAATTTTTAAGTACTTGACAATGACAATCGTGAGTTTCAAGAAGAATAATACGACAACTTTCGTTTGCGAAGATCGCTTCAACACTTTAGATGCTTAGGAGGGCTATCGAGAAGCTCTGCAGGGAGTCCTTTCGCTTTACATCATATTCATGGTTCACTGCCGTTTCGTACGTTCGTGAAAGGATGACGCTTTGTGGAATTCATCATGTTACAATATCCCTGTTTCCAATTAACTTACAAGTTCAGAATGGGTAACAAGAAAGCTATTGTAATTGTTACTTTGTAACGAGGATGAGTGAATTTGTATTTATGTTACATAAAAGATTATACCGTAATTCCTTAAATCACCTAAATTACTTACAGTTCAAACCCTGTTCAAACCCAAAAGCTATTGAATCTTTAGTTTGTAGCGATGCTAAGTGAACTTGCTTCAATTGAGAATCTTGTAAAGTTGGAACCCTAAGACAAATAGTTGGACTTGAACTCTATTGTCCTACTACTACTGTCTTGTCTCATTTTTCTAATGTAACTCTCATTTAGGTTATTGAATTCGCCCAAACCTGATTTCAAAATTTAACACAGATGCAATTTAATTAGTTCAGCTTGTTTTCTGATCGTGCTAATGAGATAAAGTAGTTTGCATTGTTACCTTTTGCCATGACCGAGGTATCTTTCAGTCTTTCATGTGTGTGATTAGTGATTAACGAACAATTGGCCAAATTACAATTCAATGCAAATAAAAGATGGGAGGCACGATAGCAGTGTAGTTAAAGTAGTATCTATACTTTCGGTCGGATGAATCATTAACTTGTTGCTTGCTATTACAGACATGTATTCCGTTACAACGCTGTTATGATCCGGCAACAATTTGAAGAAAATCGTGACCTAAAAGATACTAGAAAGGCGAAGGAATTGATTGCTCTTGGAGAAGAAGAGCTCTTTCTGAACCAACACTACCAGCCACTGAAATGTAAATTCTAATTTTGTGATAAGTAATGTATAAATGTATGGGGACTTTAAGAAATGTAACTTTTGACACCTTTCCCGCAGTTACCAAATCTCCTGGTGGTGTGGCGTACGAACGTGAAACGGTCCCTCCTGATTGGGTTCTTGATTATTGGCACCCGCTGGAGAAAGCTCAGTACCCAGAGTACTTTGCTCGACGTGAACAAAGGAAAAAAGAATACGTTGAAATGTGGGAGAAGCAGTACGGCAAACCAGATCCTAACGCAACCCACCATTAGTCTTATAGGTTACTTAATTAAATAAAAGTAGTCTTTGAATAATGAGTTTAGCCAAAGCAATCGATATTTGTAAATACAAAAGGTGTTTTATCGGAATGTGAATTGGTTGAACATTAAAATTAATTAGCGAACAAATTCAAATACTTATCATCATTTATTCCACAACCATAGCCATTACAATTCTCATGATAGAAATTAACTGTCGCAGGATCACTTATGACTTATTACTGGGAAAATAAAATTGATGTCTCACAATAGTAAACAACAAGTAGTAAGATGTACATTATAAATACAGTGAAGCAGAAGTACCCCCTTCCAACACAGCAGCAAGTAGTAGCAAACTGTCATCCTATTTCTTTTTATCATTCGGCTTCGCTGATTCGGGGTGATCAACAAATCTACGCCCACAAAGGTCCCTTGTTCCTGGAGGTGACTGCTTTTCAGAATCAGTGCTCGAATCATCTCCTGATTCATCACTAGTGGAATCCCCGTATGAAGCTAAACCAGGTAAAACTCCTATACACACCAAGTTTCCTTTATAGGAAACACTATCAATCTCCGTTGACGAGTCAGCCTGTGAGTCTGGTACTGCACTTTCTAATAATACACAAATCATGGGTTAGGAGATTCGCACCAGTTTGACTTGACAACAAAGCAAGGGACTTTCCTATTCCGGGATTAGGCATGTAGGTACTTACCTAATTTTTGTTTTTTGTCCGGAGGAGGATTACTGGAACTCGAGTTTCCATTCGGTCCACTCTGACTTTTTCTCTTCACAAGTCCAGCCAGCAACTGCGTTTGAGATGTTTTCTTTACTCCAATCGAATCATCAACGCCTGTAATTACGGACGGCTTTTTCCCTGGCTTACTGAGCCCAATTTCCTGCTTTATCATTTCACCTAAGCTTTGATCTCGCAATTCTGCTACTTTATTTCTAAATTCTGACAATTCTTTGGCTTCATCCAGCCGCTTTTTGCGTTCCTCATCCAACTTTACTTTATCTACGTGATCCAGAAAGTCTGCTTCATCGTCATCAAGTACTTTCACTAAATTCTCTGTAGACATATAAATGATCATATCAGTACATTTCTTCATTCACATAATCACACATCATTTCCTTACTCAGCTTATGAGCTTCTTCAAACTCATCCTGCTTCTTATTCTTCTGTTCTTGAAGCCGTTCGTACAGAGACCTTCGGTCAGGCAATTGCTCTGGGGGCAGTGGGGCCTCTAAAATGGTAAATACGGTTAATTAAGTACTGGACTAGACGCCACTATTCGAACCCACAAGAATAATACGCATTTTCAATTGAAAAATACCTGCAGGGTCATCCGCTTTACGAACTCTGTCCCATTCCTCTTGTCGCACCTTCTTCTGTTCTTCAATTTCCTTCTCAGTCACAAATCCCGAACTCATCGTCCCACGTCTTTGTAATTAACGAGGAAGTTCAAAAGGTCACTAACAGACACACGTAACTTTTAAAAGTTATTTATAAAATGCAAAACTTCAAAGAAACTGCTGAAATGCCAATTTTAGGAAAATAAAGTTTGGAAGTGGCGGAGTCCATGTGCACAACAGAATTTGAATCCTCACCCGCGGGAAATCTGCTCGGAGTCTTCTCTGTAATCAACATTATTTCTTGGAAGGTAATAATTTTCACCCTTCAAATCTAAACACTAAGGACTAAGGACATCAAATTGATAAGGTGCTCTCCCTCTGACTACAGCTGAGTGTATACAGTAAACAAGAGAGAATTCTTTCACCAACAACATCATCTTAATAAGGACTCCATTATCAAGTAATCGCCGGTGTTCTTATCACTACTACTACTAATTCGTGCCAGGAGATCAAACTTCAGTCTCCTGTACGCAATAACAGAGTTTTAAATATTTTGTACATTGTTTCATTTATTGTCTTTAGTTTCTTGGAGCAAGTCTGACCTCAGAGCTGATCTTTACAACTCAAAGGGAATCATGGCGGATGAGTCGTCAGCAAAAAATGAGCCACCAGCGCCAGTGATGACGCCATCGGATGAAGTAAATGCAAATGTCGTGGACAAAGCTTCAGATGAAGCCAAGACGGCAGAAGATTTCCTGGTTGATGGGAAAAATAAACATTCCTTGTTGTGCATTCATTGTCCGTCCAAGATGTTGGCTCCTGGTATGGCTGTTTACTTGACTGAAGCAAAGGTATTATTCCTATCAATCAATGTACTGATCAAGACTTAACAAATCTTTATAATACCGCGTGTACTGTGTTTACAGGACCTTCCGAAAATGAATCAGAAGAAAAATTGTCCAGAAATCGAGGTCGATGAAGTTTTGGAGTGGTTCGTAATTGATGACATGTTCCAGTTTGAAAACATCGGTGTTTCACATTCCGTTGGAAGTTCTCGTTTCCTCACCTGTGCCGACTGTGAAATGGGACCTGTGGGGTGGAATGATTTGGATTCTCAGAAGTGTTATATAGCTTTGTCGAGGGTTAAACAAGAGTAGAATTAATTATATCGTCAATACTAAGCACACCATTTTTACGCACTATTGAATACGAAATTGGCTTTCTATTAATATTAGTGTTTCATGTTTTATTGATCTATTATTAACACCAAAGACCAAACTATATCAATATTATGAAATTTAATTAACCATTTCGTTTTTAATTCAAGTAATTTAACATTAGCGAAAAGTGTTTGCCCTCTACGAATCATCCAAAAAAGTTATTGTACTCCAGCTTGTTGAAACTGAAGAATAATAACTTCATACGTTGTCAGACCGCTGATCAGAGTAACCATAAAACTTTTTGTGATGATGTAGTATCCACAACCAGACAGACCGACGGGGTCACTTACTAACTGTGAAACGAACCTATTCATCTGTAAATCCAAAGTTAAGTACATATATTATACAAAGCCAACCTTTCTGTCGCAACGATAGTATAAACGTGTATTATACTTACCACCATCATCCTCTCTTTACATTCGGATGCTTCAATCATTGATGGCCAGTCATGAACCGTATCCAATGTGAAGTGAGCCTATGCAAGTAAAAGTCCAGGGTTTATCAATATTCGCAGAACGATTGATTGATATGCACTATGCACTTACTGTTTCATGCAATATGGCAGCAAACCAAGTAGGTACAAATATTTTTGCAATTTGGTACACCAAAGCATAAATGCTTTCAATTCGCACTATCGTTCGAGGGTGTGAGAGATCTTCGCCTATTCCTGTGTACAGTCTAGTTAACAGATATCCAATATTCCCCATGTAATTTGTTAGAATGATGGGAGAAAATACCTGGTTGCATTCCTAACATCCGAATTCATTAGATTATAACCTATACATTTTCAAACATAAAGTTTAATTCTACAAACTTGCATCAAATACCTCAACCAAGTCCTTCATCGCTCTGTGATCCATACGAAGTTTTTCAACATCCTTCACAGATCTCGCTTGACTTGCATTTATTCCATGATTCAGTCGACTAAAGTATCGTGTGAGAATGAACGACAATAAAGCTGTCAGCATATCCCCAAAGATCCAGATACAATCGCAGTAGAATTCAAATATGCTTGAAAAATATCCATGAAATCCAACTGGGTCTAGTGTACCCCATTTTTCTACAGCAAATGTGGCTGAGAATTCTGCTGGTGACGTCACATTGTTCTTAACAGCTGCATTAATTACTGAACATGTTCAATCACAAAATTACCATCTTAACTTTAAAAAATAAGTATTACATGCTGCGTAGTAGTAGAGAATATTTCCGAATATTTGAGTGCAGAAGAAGTATCCAAACAGAATCCAGCACTGAAACACCAACCCATTCTTCTTGAGACTTTCTGAATGCTTTTTGCAAAGAATCTCTACACGCTTGAAGGCTTCAATTAAACTTGGAAGACCTTTAATACTCTTCAACATCAGTAAGCTCATAAGAAAAATGTGGAGAAAGTAAATCATACTGTTGATGGCTCCAACTTTAGCCGTGGATTTAGTGGAACCCACGAAGGACTCTATGAATTCGAAAAAACCTTTGCAGATCATGCATACTTGGATGAACAAAGATATCCCTGATAAGATACGCAGAGGATTCGGAGATTTAATGTGAAGTCCGGAAAAGTTTGGAAGTATGGAGATTGGAAGGATACCGAGACACTGATAGTATCTCAGGAATGGGGCAAGACCTTTGAGGCTTTCCACAGGGAGATTCATCTCTTGGCCATGTTGAGTTGAAGAAAAGTCCAACTTAGAAATGAGATCACTGACGCTTAAACCCGAAGACGAGTGGGTTTTGTCCAACATCTTGTCTGGGATGGCAAACACTCTATTCATTTTCGAAAGCTTCGACATCCAAATACTTTTTATGAATTAGGGCTCAACTTCCATATCAGTAGGACACACTGGACTGACTGGACTACTGCAAGGATGAGCAGTGGCCATCGAGTATGTGTCCCTTGGGATTCACTAGAAAATTTTATTACCCAAACTAATCGAAATTGGATCATTTGTCACTCCCCTGAGCGCATTCACGCGTCAAATTATT
>JAQGAB010002845.1:0-10925 GCA_034696565.1 Isotomurus graminis
AATACTTCAGAGAGGTACAGCTTCAGCTACAGGTCATTAAAACTGTCTTTATTCCATGCCCAGTCTCCTAAGGCGATGGGGATTTCGTATCCTGAGACGCGTATTTTTCTTCGGAACTGTTATCTACATCATCGACTTCACCTTTGGAATACGTCGTCGACATTTTGGAAGTAATCCTCTTCGTCTCATCCCCCTCTTCGCCCCAAAGTCCCTTCCATGGAGGCTACCAATTCAAGACCGAGAAATCCGTCCAGAGCACCGGAAATGGTTCCAAGTAGTCGCCAAACAAGACAGAGACTTTGACGAAGGAACTGAGCGAAAGCCGTTCTACACAGAAGTTGCCTATGATTCTCAAGTCTCTACCCTTCCTGATGAAGCACCTCCAGTTCCAGTTTCAGGAACGACCTTTCCTCCAGGACTCCATTTGCTCCACAGCACTCTCAACCTCCTAAGCCACTTCGACATCGAAGAAACCTCAAAAGTCTACGCGACTGCTGAACTCATCACTCTCGAGAAAGACGACTTTCTCTTTGGAGTTGGCGATCCGGATAATTGTTTCTACTTGATTCTCAAAGGAATGATCAAACTCTCTATTAACGACAAGGACTACGGATTAGTTGAAGTAAGACACGCGTACACTGGTGAAGTCATCCTTTCAATCCTCAAAGTCCTCGATGTCTTCTTCGACGACGAAAGCTGGTGCAAAGCTGCTTGTGGAGTGGCTGGAGAAAAGTCCGTGGTCCTTGAAGTTCCCTACTCTGCCATTCGGACTTACTTTGATGACCACCCAGCCCAGCAAATCCCGTTCCTGAGGAAATCCATGGCCAGTCTCAGGAGTCTTTACTTCGAAGGGTTCCAGGAGTTAGCCGGACTTGACAAACAATTGATGCAGCCTCGGTTCTCCAATACATCCGACGCTGAAACGGAATACTTTGACTTGGACATATCCCGTGCCAGAAAAGCCCTGGATAATTCCGGTATAAGCCTTGCGGACGATGAATTCAGTCGCTGCCATGTGGGCATAATTCCTGGAGGAACAGTCATCACCAGAGTAGCTCGAACTTGTAAGTCCCTCATCTTCATAGTCGACGGATGTGTAGAAGTCGGAATAGACGATCGAGATGAACGCCTCGTGAAGACGCAGAAGGGGGGAAAGACATTCGCTCATATTGTCAAAACCTTCCACCATTTATACTACATCCCCAAAGGAGAGTTCCTCGGAGGGTGGGGAACTCTCACCGACTGCAAAAACTACTTCACCTGCCGAGTTCCTGAAGATAAAAAATTGTTCGTGGTGGAAATTCCTCGTCCACTGTTAGAAGAGATTTGGAAAAGGGATCCTTCAAGCCTACTCACCATCTCCAAAAGTCTTATTTATCGTTTCAACGAGTTGTGTCGACAAATAGACATCTGCGTGGGGTGGAAAGCTTACGCTCCAGGAATGAATGTCTACAGAAAAGGAGATCAACAAGATTCGACGTTTCTAATAACCTCAGGTCGCCTCCGGTTTCGAGTTCAAGGGAGCTTTATGATGTTGAAGAAGTTGGAACTTGACGGCAACAGCAGATACGGCTATTACTCTGCTGGAACTTGGTTTGGATTCGTGGAAAGCATAGTGGCCACTGGACACATGCAGAAGACAGTGATTGCCGACAGATTCTCAGAAGTCGCTTACTTTCCCCATCTGCTTATGAAACTTCTTATCTTTCGGTTTCCATCTATCTTCACCAAAATGACTAGCTACCTGGCGTATCGGATTCATAGTGACTACGAGTACGAAATGATTGGCACGATTTCTAACGAAGTTGTAGACGACTTTGTGAGTTTTCCCAAGTATGCCATTAAGAAACGAGACACGGTTTCCATCTTGGCTGTCTTCCCTTTGGGACCTGATATCCCTACAGAATTGTATTGTAAGATGAACCACAATTTCTCATTAAGTATATTTCCCCTATATACTCCATCTCATGAATCTCTGTAATCTTTCAGGTATGGAAATAATGAGACACTACGCCAAGAAGGCGAGATTCCGGTCACATCGAAACTTCAAGGAATTCATCAACTTTGATTTCGATAAAGAGAACGACTCGGAACTGAAGAAATGGTATTGGAAGACTATCGACGGAGATGACAATTTTGACGTATCAATGTACGTCATCGCAGCTAATTATGACAAGGTGGACTTGTGGAACACCCTCTTGGCGAGACAAGCAGATTACATTCATTTCGTGGGCGACTACTCGACTCCCCAAGGACCTGTGCAGTACGAAAAACTCATTGTGAAAGAAGGATGGAAGGCTGCAAGGGAGTATGTGTTCCTCCACCCAGCTGAACTAAGGCTTGTCGACAAAGGCATTCACAAAGGACTCAGGTCAGCGAGACACGAGTTGCTCGCTCCAAGGGCCAAGAATTCTATTTTGTGGTTGGAAAACCGACCCTGGTTGGATACGCATCACCATATTCGATTTCCTCGGTGCACTTTTGATTTTGTAAAGACAAATGAACCAAAGTATTTGGAGGAATACAAGAGCTACGTAGCGAAAGGTCTGAATAAGCACAGCGATCTCGCGAGACTCGGGCGAAGGCAAGGAACCACATTAATTAATTAAATCGTTTTTGAAAGTTATCTCACATCCTAAATTATTTTGCAGGTTGGCTAAGGAGTCAACCGGGTTGGTTTTAGGCGGAGGTGGAGCAAAAGGAGCCACTCACATTGGAGTCCTGGAATACATCCAAGAGATGGATATTCCAATCGACTACATCTGTGGAGTCAGCATCGGCAGCTTCATCGGAGCCCTTTTCTCCCAGTAAGAAACTACCTTAAACTTCCAATAATGGACAGTCTTTAAACGACATACTTCATGCTATTTAGCAATGAACAACGATTAGAGCCAGTGCATAGGAAACTATCCTGCCTCCTCGGTGAATTGGAACACCCTTTAAAGTACATTCGAGACCTGACTGTCCCTTACTCATCCATCCTACGAGGAAGATCATTCAATGAATTTGTCAAGTCAGCTTTTGACGACACCAAAATCGAAGACCTGTGGACTCCATTCATTCCAGTGACCACAGACATAACTGGGAACCACTCCCGTGCTCATCGAGTAGGAAAATTGTGGTTCTTCGTACGAGCATCCATGACACTCACGATGATCTTTCCTCCCCTCGTGAATCCCAAGGACAAACACTTAATAATGGACGGAGGCTATTCGGAGATCCTCCCCGGGGATCAGTTGAGACGAGTTGGAGTTAAATACTTGTTGGCCATTGACATCACGGATGAGAATGGCATACCCACATTTGATATCGGATACGAATGCTCAGGCCTCACGTGCTTCATGCAAAACTTCCTCCCTGTCCCATGGCCTTTGGTTCCTTCACAATTATCCTTCTGGGAACAACTTAACTATATCTCAGCCACCAAGTACATCTCACTCCTGAAGAAGATGGATCGACGAGTCATCTACATAAGACCCACAATTGAGTTGTACAATGGCAAAGACTTCGAGAAATTCGATGAGATGCGGTGCATGGGCTACTACTCCGCAAGAAAGCGCTTTGCTGGCTATCATCCTTGTCTCTCCATTGCTGCGTTTTGGTCCGTGTTCACAGCCTACCGTCCCGAAGTTAGGAAAGTTAGGTTCCGTCCCAAGTACCTCTCCGACGATTGAAGTCAACGGATTGTCCTTAATGTACACAAACCTACTCGGTATTCTATAGTTTATTCGTTATTACACAAGCGTATTCATTTGTTAACTTTAAAGCACTTTTACAATAAATACAATTGCAATATGTCGTTTGCACCCGTTGATAACTTTTACATGGCACTTGGTTTATCAGTATCAAAATTTGCACAATAAATTAAAATTACTTAAATTACGATGGACAAGAGTTCAAATAAACTTGAGAAAGTAGAGCCATGTCAGTCCAGTCTTTTCTCTGACGATTCACCGATATGTTTCTTATGCATCCGTGGAACTGATGTCTCTTGGCTAATCGACTAGCACCGTCTACATTCACATTAATCATGAGCTTGTTAATTAATATTCATGCGTATTTTAAATTTCAAAATGTACCTCCGACACCCCCAATGTACAAGGAGCCCACTACAGCATTTCCATTGGTATAAGTAGGACGGTTGGGCTCTGCCACGGCGAAGATAGGCTCGAGACCATCTATCCTGACGGTTATCGATCCCTTCTCATAGTTTGCTCGTATTGTGTGCCAATTACCGTCACAAATGTAACTCCTCTGGTCTTTAACTTCCACCACAGCTTCGTAGTATTCATCGTTAGATGAGATTTCTCTTCCAATAATCTTCGAACACAAGCAAATCTCAATTATGTTTCAAACAGCCCATTGTGAATTATCCTAGTAAACTCTTACCTTTCCTTCCTCAAGGTAAATGACAAACGTCGGGTATTTCGATGACTTTTTAGGAACAAATGCAAACAACAGGCCATTTAGTGAGTCACTCCTGAAGTCCAACTGCAGTTCCATGATATTCCCCAATGTCAAATTGTGTGCTGAATTGAGACCAACAAAGCCCGTTGTAGTAGAACTCTATCCAGCATGGTTTAATAGTTTGTGAACAACTCACTGTAAATCGCATGGCTTCCTCCTCTGAAAAACGTCCCTGCTTCAACTTTTTTGAAACAAGGATTCACGTCATGAAGATTAGCGTGGGTTGTATCCAAATTCACGTGATGAGAATTTACCACAACACTTTTAATGCAGCCTTTGAAAGGCTCCGGTTTCTGAACCTGCAATTCCATTAGAAATTACCATCAAACCGTTCATCTATTACCATTTACTTGCATTATCTTCATCAATACCGAATTTTCTAAGCAGTCGTGACTATTTGAAGGAATTCCTCCGATGTACAACTTCGACATGGCTTTGATTTTAGGAACTCTCGTCTGCGATGCGTTTGCATAGTCCACATACAAATACATCTTGTCTTCTGCTTTCACCACAGACACTTGGTGCCATTCCCCATCATTCAGATTTGACTGCGGGGACACCAATTCTTGTGGACGGCTTGAACTTCCATACAGCTTGACTATAATTTGGCCATCTTTCAGATAAGTCAGCATACACTGGCCTCCGTTGCCCTTTTTCTTCTGCAAAAAGACCATCCATAAATCAACCTGCACAAAACAGTTCCCATCGTCTCCACTTACAAGTCCTTGCATAAACATCCCATTAGGATAGAAAGTCCGAAAATGGAAAGTCACATTGAATCTTTGCTTCAAAGTTTTACTTCCATCCAGATTCAGTGTAACGTAGGAATTCGGTGTGTCTCCAAACTGCAACGCTTTCAAAGGATCTTCTTGTTCTATCACGTGTTCGTGTGTCGAACATGACTCCTCAGATACTCGAGCAATGTGATCGTATCTGTTAATCCCGACTATTCCAATAGTATTTGGGTACAGGAAATGAAGAGGAACCGCTGCAGGGTCGAATTCATGCGACTTTGGGCACTGCCCGAGGTTTTGATTACGATGAGCCACAGGATAATTGAAACTTACGAGTCTAGAATAAAATATCTTTCAGTAAACTGTAGAATTAAAACAATTAGCTTAAGCCTATGGAGTTTATCTTTCTTACTCATTTCCAAAGTACAAGTTTTGAATGCATCCAATAAATCCCCTCGTCACTGCGAGAGGAGTTCCTGTAAATCGATTTTGCATTGCGGAATTGACTCCTCCGATGAACAATCCTCGTTTGGATGCGATTGGAAGTTGAATAGCTTGCTTAGGAAGTCTGGAATCCATAATCTCCTCATCATCCACGTATAAGAATAGCTTCCTGTTTTTCTTGAAGAATCGAATGGAGTGAAACTTCCCATCGTCATAACGCGTATTATTTCCCATAAGGTCAACGGGACCGTAAGGAACTCCTATTTGCACACGGATTTGTCCGTTCTCCAGGTACACCGCGTAATAATGTTCCTCAACAGTATTCTACAAGAAATTAAATTAACTCAGTCACACACTCGGCATTCCAAAGTGTTACTATTTAAACTCGCTTACAGAATTAGAACCACTCGTAGAGAGCAAAATTAGTCCAGTGGGAGATAAAGTCTTGAACGACAGTCCGAATTTAAAGTTCTTCTCCATCGGGTGAGATGCAAACTCGCTGAATCCATTGCCTTCAAAGCTGGTGACGTATATACTCTGCAACATCATCACACATGATACGTTAACATTTTTCAATATTCCCAAAGTATCTTAAGATTAGACCGACAACCTTCCCACTGCAAGGAGTTTCAACTCCAAAGTAATTTCCTGACAAAGGATCATACGGGGAATTGTTAATTAGAATATTCTTCATGCACCCAACAAAAGGGGTGACACTCAGAAGCTGTTTCCAACGGACAGGATCGAATGTAGGAGACACTCCACCGATCTCATACATCGCGTTGTACAAATCAAGAGACAACGCTGACGAAGATTTCTTGTCTTGAGTGAAGTCCTTCTTCCCTATCATTAGCTTCCCTAAAATACAATCCACACACTTTAAAGCTTCCATCAACTCAGCAAAGAGTATTCCAGTTTGTCCTTACCTATCTGAGTTCCCTTCTGGAAGACCCAAACTGCTCGAACATTCACCCATTCTCCAGTATTATATTCTTCACCCTCTCCAGACACAATTTTCAAAGAGTTAGCGTTGTCATTCCATTTGTGCCAAACTTGCATCACAATCTTTCCATTCATTAACTCAAGAGAAATCATCTGACCAATGGTTTCATTCAGTGTGAGGAATATCAATCCATTTTCAGAAAGAGTTCGGAACTCCACGCTAACATCGAAGAACTTGGAATTGAATGTCTTGGACTGCAACCGATTTACAACAGCGTAGCCTCTTCCATCAAAGTAATACTCGAGGTCTCCCGATGAAGGCTCAGGATTCAAGTCTGGACATTCCACACAAGGAGCACAGCCTTCATTTCCTACGAAATTCCATAGCCCGATAGCCTTTTGATTCACATGAAGATTGTGAACGCAACCACTAAGACCGTTGGACACGAGGTTAGGTCGGGTTTGCTTCGACATTCCTCCCACATGGATTAAATCATGAGGAGACAGATTCATCAAAGTTGATTCCTCTTCAGAGTTTACGTAATTAATCGGAGATGAGGGAAGTAGATAAGGGCCTTCATTCACATCGTCCTCGGATATTTGGATAACATCCAAAGTCACGTATGATCCAACCCTAATAATTCCAAGACAATGTCAACGTTACCTTCCGTCCTATTGCGTAATTTCATTAATACTACATGCTTTCATGTGCCGTTCTATTTTGTCAATTTTTAAAATTCAGTTCAAACCTTTCCAACACAATTTGGAACCAGTAATTAGGATCATCAGAGTTTTTGCTGATGTCAGCAAGTTTCCTCGGGTGAACAAGCGTCCTCAGGCCAGATCCTAATTCCCAACTGGCCTTGATTTGGCGATCCACCATTTCAATAGAAATGAAGTCATCCTACATACAAATATATTTTGAATTGGACTATCCCGAAGATTCTTCCAAGAGCAAACAAAGTAATGTACATTTGTGGAACTAGGCCAGTAGAAAAGAAGCGAGTCAGCACTTTTAGTCGGAGCAAAGTTGAATCTGATGGAAGTTGAGCTGTCGATGTTTGGCCATTTGAATAATCTGAAGCACGTTCCGGTGTCATCAGGTCCAACTGACACTCCCACAGTGTTCGCTTTATGTCGCGCTTGTTTAATCAACGCTCGCAAGTGTTTCATCTTGTCCTCCACAGAATCAAACTTTGTCTGCACTTCTTTTTCCCGTCTCTCAGCTCTTACTGTCTCCGACTTCACCTGGGCTAACTTGTACTGAGCGTTATTAACTGCAATACAAATAATATTAGGAATGCAGCCTCACACACTTAATCTATCCAATCATTACCTCGTACAGTTACGTCCACGGAATCCAAAGAACTTCCATCAGCAACAGAGTCAATTCTGCTCTGAAGTTTCTGTTGGATTTCCGACTCTGTGTCCATCGCAGTCATACTTACTTCATTTACCAAAACGAGGGTATCATCGATATGTTCCATTAAATCATTCAACCTCAAATCTACCAAAAAATCAGACAAGCTTAAGTCCAAAAGCTCCTCATAAATGAACTATTTTCTTCGACATGTAAAACCCACCACTTTCAAAGTCTTCCAATTTCGTATTAATGTTCTTCAAGCTTTCATTGCCAACTTTTAATTTCCACTTCAACCCATCAATTTTCGTCTTGCACGATGAAATATTCGACTGCATGAAATTCTCAACGTGTCCTGACAGCTGTAGCCCTTCATTCATTAAGTAAGACGATGTCTTGAGTAAAGAAGTTGCCGAGTAGTTCGAAAGTATCTCTTCAACCTGCAGTCAGCATAAATTCAACTTGAACTTAATTTAAGCGTCCTTTCTAAACCAAACTATTCCCTATGCTACATACTTTAATGGTAGATTCCACCGCAAGCCCAAAAGCATCCGTGGCTATTTCAAACGCTTTGTCGAACCCATCAATAATCCTTTGATAAGCCGTCACTGCTGCAAAAGGCTCAGATCCGTTAATTCTTATCAGCAACCCTTCTATATACTTCGCGTGGAGTTTCAAGCCTTCCACATGATCGAACGCTGGCTGGGCATGTGAGGCTCTGAACATCGGAATCAACTCAAACAAATTCGTTTCTTTCAGCTCAACTTCCTTCGTTTGATTTCTCAAGTCTCTCATTATGTCTTCCATCATCTGCAGAGGAAGGAATAAGCATTAGACTTTCATAATACGACAGGAGATGCATTCCAACTTAAATACCATGAGCACTTGATCCAATTCGGTCTTTGTGTATCCAGCTTCACTTAAAGTAGTCGCAGCCATCGCCAACTTCAAATCCATTTCAATTGTCATATTATCAATTGTGTCCACATTAACTCGTCCAGTGTCCAAGAATTCCTTGGCCGTGATTACAATGCGATTAGCCTGCAATTAAAATATAAAATATATGTAGACAATGTATTCCATTGGTCCCAACAGATTCAATAAAATTGTGTTTTAGTTATGAGTCTACCTCATCAGAGTTTTTATTCGCTTGGCTTATGTATTGCATGAAATCATCCAGACGACTTCTCATTCCACTCATCTCATCATGAAGCTTTGATACTCTTGAGGAATTAAAGATCTTAACCAAAACCTGCTCCTTCAGATCGTTCACATCATCCAATTCATCCTCAGCCTTGTCCGACATGTCTTCCAACACTAATCCGATCTTCTTCAGGTCGTCAATCATCGCAGAGATTTCTCCACGAGCCCATTCCGGGTCAATTTCAAACACCACATTTCCTTGCACGTAGTCGTTAAACAGCAAAATACACCCTCGTACTTCGTTACTAATCAAGTTTATCTTATTCAGTGCATCTTGAGCTTTCATTTTAGAAGAATGAGCGTCTATAAACCGCTCACCACAACTTTCCTCCAACTCATTTGCCCTCACCGTCATAATTTCCCCCAAAGTTTCATGAGTAGGAAGGTTGTCCACAAAAGCTCCTATTACAATTCTATTGTCCATTTTATCCAGCAGAGCTTTAGAAATGTTGTCCCACTTGTACAAATGCATTATCGCTGACACTGCGTCTTTATCGATGTGTACGTCCTTAAGACTCAACGACACCTCGCCCAACTCATTCAACAGCACTCCAGTGCACTGGTCATCACAAGATGTACACGTCTTTCCAATGATAACATGTCTATCAGCACATTTACTACAGTCCCTTCCCGTCACACCCGGTCGACAATTACACTGTCCACTCACTTCGTGACACTCATCACTCACACTTCCATAAGTGTTGCAATTGCATGATTTACAATGTCCCGTGGTTTCCCACGGTCTTCCGTAAAACCCGTAGTCGCATCTTTCACAATTTTTTCCAGCATATCCAGGTTTGCAAAAGCACTGGAAGGTATCAGATTTCATAGGTTTATAACATGATTCCGCATGGTTATTCCAAGTTGAAGGACACGGGCAAGGAAAACACTTCTTAAATGGATCTCCGTAATGACCCACTGCACATTGGTCGCAGTATCGACCTCCAGTGTTCTCAGAACAATTCTACAATCATCTTTGAATCAGTAAACCACCTACAGATATCAATGCAAGACTTTAATTGATTCATACCTGACAAAATCCTGTTTCCGTCTCACACAAGTTGGACCTTCCGTTGCACTCACAAGCCTTGGCTTGGCCTACAAGGTCAATTATAACCGTACTAGTGATGTAGTCTCGTTTATACCAACGGTAATATCCAATCCGGGGATTTTGACATGACGTCGAATTATACTCAGGAGGACAGTCGCACACTTCTATTCCATGAGCCTCACTCTTGTTATTACTCGATGAAGGCATTGCGATGTCCAGAGACACTCCAGATAACCTGGACATTTCAAAATCAAATATACTCACTCTGCATTTCATATTACAATCTCAGCTATTCATACGTTGCATTCAGAACTTCCGGACTGTGTGTTCCCCGTATCAAAATATGCTGGAGATTTTGAAGAGCAACCATCATCACTTCCTTCGTCACCATTCCATTGTGAGGTCCATGTTTCAAACGCCAATCGTCCTTATGCAGCCTGTCGATTCACCACACAAAAGTATGAAGTTATTATCACACTCCACCTAATCAAAGCTTTACGTATTTCTAGTAATCAATTACCGAATCTCGTAAGAGTGAGAAGGATTATATGACTCTGCATAGTGTTCCAGAATCAGCCTGTAATTCCCTTGAATCTGCACAAGAGGATACGACGCTAAGAGTCTCGGGGGAAACAAAGTTGATCCGCTGATTGAATCTGCTCGGAATCTCAGGAACCCATTGTATGAAAGAACCTAAAGTCCCAAACACAGTTTCCGTCCTCAT
>JAQGAB010002846.1:0-10923 GCA_034696565.1 Isotomurus graminis
ATGAGGGCTTTGTTAATTTGTGGTGCAGGTGAAGGTGTAAACACAAGAATGAGGAATTGGATGTAGTTTGATGTTGTCAGTGAGCATGAAAGAATTTAGAAATTCCATACTCTATCTCATTCAAACACATCTAAGGTATAATTTGATTATGACTGATGAATTTGCTACATTTATTCATTATGAATGTCCAAAATGCCAGAATCCCTTTTTGAAACACACTAGTGTGCTCAGTAGTTGCTGAACAAATGAACCCCGAATTATTGTTTTCATGAAAATGGTGTGTATGCCTGCGTATGAGTTTCTGAAATTATTCAGCCGTCAGCATCAGTAAACTCTGGTCGAAGTTCCTTTATTTTCTTTTACTTTTACTGTCGCACGAGTTTTGGTCGCATAAGGTATAACACTGTTCATGATCAAACATACGAAGGAGAACTCGTTTACAACAGAAGAAATCACTTATCAAGTTCTACAAACATATACAGAGTTTGAAGAAATGCACTGAATCGATAACATACGTTGTTTTCCAGGAAAGATTTAGGAATATACGACACACTTTACACTTCGGCAGTGAATTATTTTTATACGTCTTCTAAATATTAAAATGTAACTTATCACTTAACTAAAATAAATAAATTTGCGTCATTATGAATTGTAAAAGTTTGTGAAAAACAGCATAAATTATTAGGTAGACAAGAATTAAACTTTCAGTTCTTACGAGCAGAAGGGACTAATAGTAATTCACATAAGTTGTTCACGCAAATCAGACAAACCCCGACTCTATCAGGCTTTCTTACCACATAAACGTCATGATAACAAAGTTGTTTTAGATTTTAGATGCGAACCAGTTAAATGCATCGTCATATACACAGTCTTCACTTATTAATATTTCTACATCCTCTCAGAACAACGGGATGACTTATATCGATAAAACTATTTAATAGATTTGAACTTAATTCAGTATGTAATAATTAGAAACACTACTGTGTGAGATACAACTCTTACTCAAAGGCTTGTGTGAGTGAATCGTAGAAACTACCGAACTCTGTTACTCACTTAAATTATTATTATGCATACCTACCTGACATACCTGTCTATGGTACACTGATTATTTTGATTGCTTCATTAATTCTAACAGGAATAGCGCAAAATTAACGAAAACGAGGTTCAACGCGAGTCTTGTTTTTTCTTCTTTATAAATACTTATGGCTAATTGTCAGAAACATTATCCGGTTTTGACAGATGGAACACAACAAGACGCAAGACGTGTTTCATGTTCGTAAGTTCACATTACAATACGAGTTTCACTAGTCAGTATTATAGTTGTCTAAAGTATACACCTCCGGAGTTTCTGAATGAACGTAATTATGCAATCTTGTGAACTTGTGATGAATGAATACAAAATACTATAAAAATACTTTAAACGTAATAAACTATTCACGACTGTTTAAGATCAGTTTTTACCCTCCCAGCCCCCCCAACCGGTGCTCATAAACGGATCTTCTTCTGTAATTCCCGAGTAATCAGCCAAATCAATGCCTGCCCATTGATCTGAACCAACTCCTGGAATTTCTATAAGTTCTGGAGCAATAGGATTAATATTTACGAAGTTTTCCATCCAATCATCGTCCTGAGCGGATGTCATTGGAATCCCAGGCGCTGACGACGTACTTGGTTTTGGAGAAATTGAAGCTGGGGTTAAGTCGTTCTCTCTAACGTTTGTATTTAATCGACCTTTTCCAGAAGAAGCACCTGGTCCAGCCTCTTCACTTCTTCCAGGATTTGCAGTTTCAGATTCCATTGCAACTTGATCGTCGTTTTTACTGCACTGGCCTGCTTCTTCCTCCTCAGTTAAACCATCGCTGCTGTTTGACTTCTTATTGGGGATCAGAGATTTAATCATTTGTGGTGACATTGACACTGGAGGATTGCTTACTGTGTCTAACACAACCAATGGATCTTGTACCGATAGTTGAGGCTTTGCAGAGACGTGAGAGCTTTGTACTTCCTCAACCACATCTTCCAGCAATTTAAATGCAGCAACAGCATCTTCATTCACGCCTGGTTGAGTTTTAGAGTCACCATGACTATGACGCAAATGAAATTTGGCATCTCGTACTGTTTGGAAAGGTGTGGGACACAAGGGGCATAAGTAAATATACAAGTGGTTGGTCAAGTGCTCACTTGTCATTTCTTCTTTGTCAACTGTCACGTATTCACAAACAGGGCATTTGTACTTTACACTATGTGTGGAATCCAACTGAACTTGGCTTCCAGGTACTTGAATTTTGGAATTTAAAATATGACTTTGGAACTTTAGCCCAGCTGTCAACTCTACTGGTTCATCAGCGTGAAGTAAGGAAATATGTTCTCTATGTTCTTCTCTCGTAGCAAAATCAGCCTTGCAGGCCATGCACATGAACCGCACTGAATCTTCAACTAACTTTCCGAAGGGTTCATATATTTCCAGGCTGTCTTGAACTTGCAAGTCCGTAGCGTAATACTTTGGTGGTAAATTTTGGTGGGCGTCTTCCATGTGTGTTTGAATTTCCTCCATTCGGTTGAGTTGAATTTTGCAATATTCACAGATAAACTTGCTACTGCATGTTTTGTTGCTTAGTCTAAACGGAAGTTCTTTGTGCAAAGTCAAGTGATGTGCGATGATTGCATTAAAATCGAATGATCCCTGATCACATACAAAACATTGGAAAGCCATCTTTCCCGTAGGGCCATCCATAGCAAAAGCCGTTTTAAACTGATAATAGTTGCAACGTTCTTCTGGTCTCCGAGAATGTATTTTCTGCCAGTGAGTGCGCGTTGCCCGAACAGTCAAAAAATTGTCTTTGCAATGGTAGCACCTGTCATAACAAATTACAGTCAGTAAAGTAATGTATTTTTACAATATAAGTATTTTAAAACAATAATTCATACTTGAAAACACAATGTGTTTCATTCTTCCGCACACTAGTTGGACTGGTAGAAGTACTGCCGATAGAAGTTTGGGAGCTTCGTCGACTGTCAACACGTATGCCTTCCACCCGTACATTGCTTAGTGGGTCCCCTGAGAAATCGTATGGGTCCTGACTTGTATCGTTAATAACCTCCGTCTTGTGACCTGCTTGGGATGCAGCTGCAGGAAGCTCTTGTTCACTATCTTTATGCGTGGCCATGTGGTTTTCAAGATCAGTAGGGTTGTCACATTCATACTCGCAGTTAGCACAAAACACAATTCGACGATTTGCTTGTTTTTGTTTCGGTTTGTACGTGTGAAGAGGAGTCCCCCTTTTGAGTGGCTGCAAGTGAACAGGATGTTTCATTGAGTCACATGCCACCAAATAATCAAAATTAAATATTTCTGATTAATTACCGATTCCGAGTCGTCAGTTGAGTCATCTTTCTCCTTTCTAAGCTTCTTCTCTTCCCGTACTGTTATCCCATACTCTTCCATCCAAAAGCTTGGAGTAAAAGTTTTCTCTAGTTTCAAGTCATGGTGAATTTGCATCACTAAGTTTTTGTGGTGCCTTTCATGGTGGGACTTTGCTAATTTTTTGTTCCAGAATCCCTGCTTGCAATGCTTGCATACGTGCCTGTAATGCAGGAAAATTGTAATTGAAAAGTCATTGACTAACAAAAAACAATACACAAATTGTATGAAACACACATGTTGCTTGCAAGGTGACGAGCCAGGAGATGTGTTCTTAAATTATGGCCTGACTGAAACTCCTGAGGACAATGCTTGCACTTAAAGTTTCCTTCTGATTTAGTAGCATCTGGTCTTTCCGTTACGGGTAGCCCAGACGCAATGCCAAGGTCGGCCCAAGCACTAAAATCTGGCGCCATGGCCTTGTAAACCTACAACAGCAATTTTCATTAGTCATCATTTTCATTTTCGTCCAAAACTAAGGAGTTCTTACGAAAGCTTCGATTTCTGGATCCTCGGGGAGAAGCTCGCCCATATTCTGGTTATAAGGTATCCCATGGTCTCCCGTAACATGGCCTTTCAAAGAGTTCTCGGTAATAAATTTATGGTCGCACTTTACACAACGATACCTAAAAATTAAATAGGTTTAGAAACACTTCCCAAAGTTTTTACAATAAAAACAATAAAATTTTAGTAAGACCTCTGATAGCTCATTTCGTTGTGCAAGTGAACAATCATGTCTCTTTTGATCTTGGTCTTGTATATATTGCATTTGGGGCACTTCATTAGAAACGGAGAAGTGCTGTCGTCATCCTTCAACGTGTCAAGTTTGAAAGTTGACTTTTTAGACTCCTTGGGCGTCTCAGAACCTTTAGCTGCTCCTTCAGAACTAGATTTACTTTTTTCTCTGCTTTCTTCTAGAAATATTCCACGGATGTGTTTAACAGACTGAGGAGTTCTCTTCCATATTGGACCATGGATACCACTGTCATCAGGTTTATTAGCTTCCGTATAATCAGTCCTATTCACATCAAACAATTATTTAGCAAAATGCAACTGTGCGAGTAAGTCAACCTTATCTGTGAAAGTTTACCTTATCCACATGACAAAAATTTTTCCCTCTGGCGAAGTCTTTCGCGCACAGCTTTGAAGAACGTGTTGTCTAATTTCAAGGTCGGAATCCGTACTGAACCGGCAATCAGCACACAAAAATTGACCAGCAACTCGGTGCATCAAAATACCATGATTTTTGGCCTCGTCGTACGTTGGAAACTGTGTTTTAGAATTACAAACTGAGCACCTCCATTTGTCACTCGAATTTCCATCCTCGACAGAGCTACGCCTGAATTATATAAAAGTAAGCGTACATACAATTTAAGTTATGGTATGATTTGAACGCTTGTTAATGATTTGTAATTGATTTGTTACCTCGTAGCAGATTCTCCATTAGCATCCAAGTTTCTTATCAAGTAATGGATAGGTTTTTTCTCGGGATGTTTATCAGGTAAGTGCTTCTCCATCGGTGTAGGCAACGTGTTGATAAAGTCACAATGGGCACATCGATACAACTTTGGACCGTGCAGTTTCAAATGATTGCCTAACTTATCTATTACAACAGAGTTTCGGGGGTCGTCTCCTGAGACATTAGAGAGATTTCCCATTAGTAAAGGAAGTACCACAAACCAGTAGGAAGGACACAAATATTAATATCAACTTACTAGTAGACTCGTTTTTCGAACAATGAGGACAAGCATAATTTTCTGTGTCCGGATGTAATGTCTTCATGTGAGTTCTTAGCATATATTCATCAGTCGTGATCTGGCCACAACCAATTTCACTACATACATAACGAAACTGCTCCAGCACGAATTGTGGAACAGCATTTTTGTCAGCCGCTCCGGTTACACTGAGAAATTCAAATAAAATTGGTAAGTTAATTATAAAGATGGAGAAAGAAGCGTATTGAAGTAAACATACATTTTAGGGGCATGTGAGCTTCCAGCCCAATTTGTCATCTTGTCAAACATCATCTCTTGTCGTTCAAGACACGGAACTGGGTTGACTGGGTCACGGATTGGCATATTTTCCGGTTGATTAAACTGGCCCTTCTTGTGCATTTGCAGGTGGCGACAAAAGTTCACTCGAACTTTTGTAGAGTACGAGCACAGTGAGCAGTAGGCTAGAGTGCTGGAAACAATTAATAAGTAAAGTTCACATACACTAACTTAAATATTATGAAGCATTTTTGATTTTTGACGGGAATTACTGGAAAATTTGGCGCATAGGTATTTTTGCGATGTCATCGGGGGAAAATACAAGTCTGTCAGCGTGTCTCGCGTAAGTCTCTTGGAGCTGTGGAAGTGTTAGAGCTCTCGCAGCGACTTCTTTAGGAAGAACGACGAAGTCAGGGTCCTCATCTGAACCTCTGTCTACACTGACTACTTTGAAGTTGTACACTTTATGATGTGTCTACAAATTCACAGCATCAGATAGTATAGTTCAAAATCTCACATTGTACTAAATCAAGTACACAAACTAACCTTCATGTGTCTAGTTAATTCAGAATTTGTCCAAGTCTTAAATTCGCAGAGACTGCAAAATTGCTTCTGATGCCCATGAATTTTGATGTGCTCCAGTAAATGGGGTATAGTCTTGACTCGTTTATCACAGTGATAACATCTTACGGTTTTAGTTTCGGGAGTGAAGATGCAAGATGTAATGTGATCTTTGAACAAAGTCCCATTAACAGCTGTAAAACGGCAGGGTTCGTTGGCACAAATGTACAAATTCGCTCCTGAAATTTCCAATTTTGAGCGTGAGCATTACATTATGTACTTTGGGATTTTGGATGCTCATTGAAGTATTAAAATATTACAAGTTGAAAATTAAACAAAACCCATATTTCAACATGAACAATTATTTTAAAGAAAAAATCTAAAGCATAGTATGAAAATAGCTCGTAAGAAAGAAGAAACCTGAAATTAATTTCTGAGTGAAAGGGTTATATTCTAAATACAACTGAAAACTTGATTTGTCAGGCAAGTACACACACCCATACGCATTATTCTAGATGTTGTGTATTTCGTCTTCAAAATGCATTCATTGTAAAAGCCTTCAAAACGATAAGACAGTCAGCTCCATTAGAATTGGTTTTATTGACGAACAAATCAAAATTATACAGTCTTAAGCCAAGCTCACAGGGGTCTAGGTCATTGTCACCGTTACAATTCCATGGAAGTCGTTTACTGCCACCAAGACGGTTGAAGTGAGAAAAGTTTCAGCAAATAACTACATAGCATGCAACAGCATAGATTACGTTTTCTAGCGTAGTTGCTGTTAACAGCGAAGGAACTGAATCCTCAAAATCTAACATTTGAAAAATTGTACTATAATTATAGGTCATACTTATAATAAGAAATTTTTCACTGATGAAATTCATCTTAGTATCATTTCATAACGAGCGCAGAAAATTTGCAAAGTTATTGTGTAAGAGTTAAAGATTTACAAAATTGATATAGAATTAAAGGCAGCATATGAAAATTAGAAATCTATAGTGAGGTGCTGGAATAAAAATCTGTTCAAATCTGCATACCTTCCAGATTTACTTTGGTAGAATCACCACGGACTCTTTCCATCAATGCCATTCCACTGGAGTCATCTGACAAGTTGCCATCAAGTTCGGGTTTGATATCAGCCAGCTCCATCGGCTCGATCTGTCCTACTGAATTATTTTCAGAAAATTGGACGACATTACCGTTTACTGGTTCAGTGTCTACTGGTGAAATAGACACGTTTTCCGGAGTACTATCTGCTCCTATATCCTGCAAATCATCTTCCGGACTTTCAGTATTTGTGGGACCTGGTTCCTGGCTCGTTTTAGAACTTGGTTCCCCTACACAGCAAACATATTTTGTTATTTGTGATCAAAATTGGACATTAGAGCTAATCATATATTGATCATTAGAAATTAGGAATAGAAAGTCATTAGAAATTAAAGATTTACCTCTTGTTGTTTTTGTCTCTTGATCCTTTATCAAATGCACTCTTCCCTTAACGTTGGCTAGATCAGTCAGAATTGCTTCATTATCACTGTCCGAAGCACCTGGAGAGTGAGTTCTGTAGAAGTCATGATGTGCAGTAACTTCGTATTCTTCATCATCGTCACTGCTAAGCGCCACATTCCTTTGATGATCAGTGAAATTGATCGCTTCAACACCTAGCGGTGGTTCTGATGGAATATCGGGATCAACAGGAACAGTACTTTCAATGATTGATTCTTGAGACAATGAAAGATCTTCACCCTCCCTAAAAGAACTAAGCACGTCAGCAGCTGAGTCCATTGTGACCGAACAGGAATTAAGATCATTTTGGATTTGAGAAGAGTCGTCCATCTTTTGAGTTTCAACAGTTGATACCATCCAATCAACAAGATTATCACAGTCCAAACTATTGTTCCTGCTACAGCTCCGTACCTGAATAGTTTCTTCTGATTCCTCAGGATTGTTATTGATTTTGGAGTAGATTTGGTTAATAGTGTGGTTTCCCAGATTATCATCCGAAGATATCAAGCGGACTCTTACCGGTAAATCTGGCAGAAATGACAAGTCGCTTGTTTCATAATTGGTGTCGAAATCAGGTTGAGATGTTGGAAAACTTTGGAACGAAACATGTTCACTTTTACTTGGAGACTCGTGCTCTTCCTTAACTCGGCGCTTGTTAAGTTTTTTCGCAGGTGGGTTTACCGAGCGCCGCTGAAAATCAGATTGGTCAATCCCTTGTGACCCTTGATTGGATTCTAAGTCTCCTACCACATCATCCGAATCTTGTGAGAATGAAGGCATTGTTAGGTGGACATGACTGGATGGTGCCACTTGAGCACGGAGGTCGACATCCTCTTGTGGATCTTGTTCCATCATGTGCTGAAGACCATCACCAGCTGGAAAGCAATCTGACGCAAAGAGATCTTCTGGTTCAACAGGTTCCTCTTTTGGTGCAATGTAATCACTTTCCACTTTCACTTTTCCGAGACCGAGATTCGTCACAATGCTATTTCGACCGATCGTCCCTGTTCTACTTCGTGTCACTCTACCTTCACCTGAATTAGGTGCAACAGGAGATGATGGTATGGCCTTCTTTTTTGTCTCTCCACTTTTCTGAACAACTGGTTTAGCTTTAGCTCTTGTTACTGGACCTTTCTTCTTTTTGTTTACCTTCACAACTGAGGTTTTACGCTTTCTCTTCCTTCCCCGTTTTCCTCCAGTAGTTGTAGCAGCTTCCGCTTCAGTCTCTTTCTCTATTTCAGTCGCATTTGGTAGAGCCGCTTCTTGAATCAAAGCAGCTACCGGTTCGGGAGCTTCGTCGGTTGCAGTTTCTTCAGCTGGTCCTCTCTGAAAAGAATTAACATAATAATTTAATTTGCCGTATTAACCAGATAAACATTATAAACTCAGAAATTAAATAAATTGTCTGCTTTCCTACCGTGCATCGTCGTGGACCAAGAGGAAGCATCGTGTCAAAGCGCATTTCTTTGAGAGCATCGTGCAATTTTTCTAGTGAAGACCTTCGTTTGGAATTCTTCTTTTTTACGACTGAGCGAGAGCGGTGAGAACCCGGCTCTTCCGTTGCATCTGCCGTTTCCTCCGGAAATAAAGATTGACTAGGCACTTCTATTGATTCGTCTGGAGCAACATCTGCAGATGACTTAGCGACAGTGGAGGACCCAGATGTATACATCTGTTTCACTTGTTCTTTGAGTCTTCGAATTACTTCGTTCAATGAATCCGGATTATTAAGAATGGTATCTGCTTCAGAAGGCACAGATTCCCTTACAAAAGCCACTACTAAATTTCGAGTTTCAAGAGTTAGCCCGTCTTCCAAGATTGCGCTGCCACCGTCCTCATCTACAACTGAAGACGGTTCAACTGGTACTGGTGATGGTGATGGAGATGGAGGTGAGAGAGGAGGAGGTTCCGGACGCTTAATCTTAGGTGATGGAGGTGAGAGAGGAGAAGGTTCCGGACGCTTAATCTTAGGTATTCGAAATCCTGGCTTTTTAGGAGGCACGGCTTCTGCAGATTTCTTGACAGTTTTAGAACCGTCTTTCGATGCATTGTTTCCTTTGGTCTTTTGTCTCGCACCTTTTTTAGTTTTTTGCTGTTCCTTTTCCCCATCGCTTTCGTCGCTATCAAAGACAACGATTCTCCTACGTTTTGCTTTTGTCCCCGCCTTGGAGTTGTCAATACTGGTGTCTTGTACTTTGTTTTTAGAACTTGCAGCTTTGTTTTGTGCTCCGTTTCCTCCACTATTTTCAATATCCTTTTCTCTTGAACCATCTTTTTTCCCACTTTTCTGGCTGGATTTACTTGAGGTCGTTTCGTTATGTGACGAAATTGCGTCTTCAAAGTTTGTTTGTTTCTTCTGTACAGGTTTGCCTCCCAATGTAAGGTATCCTTCTTTTGCAGCTTGCTTTCTGATTTCTTGTAGTCTATCTGGCACCAAAGGTTTAGCTGCTTTAGGTTGCACCATATTCGCTCTAACTCTATTCCGAACTTCTTCCAATCGTTTAGCACTTGCGTCGTCCTCTGCAGCCTTTGATGAACGATCCCGTGACAAACTGGATGTGTCGTCAGAAAGTCGGTGTCGGTCATTAGGCTTGTCGCCTTGGCTCCCAGACTTAGAAGGGCGCGAGTCCGAACCCGGAGTTTTGTCTCCACGTACCTCCTCCCTGCCTTTAGAAGCATGTCTAGGATCTTGACTACAACTGACCCCATCCCTATCATTCCTGTGTCTGGGATCTCCATTTGAACTTGTGTTGCGATCTCGACTGTCTCTATCTCTATCCCTGCCTTCGCGGTCTCTATCTCTGTCTCTATCCCTACCCCGGTCTCTATCACGGCTTCTATCATCCCTTTGATAACCTCTTGGATCCCTGGGTAGCCTATCAGACGAATTATTAGATGTGCTTCTTCTGTCATCCGAGGTATCATTAAGAGATCTTTTGCTTGTGTCGCTTGCATGACTAGTATGGCTTCCATGAGGAGAGGTTTTGTTACCAGCAGGATTCAGTCTATTCAGTAAGCGAGGATCCCGTTCGGAGACCATTTGATTAGTTGCGATTCGTGGTCTTGGAGGGATCGATGGTGGACTTCTTCCTTGAGAAAAACACTGTTGAGCTTTTTGCTTGCTTATCTCAGACATGGACAGGCTAGTGCTGGAAGACGAAGCTGGAGATGAAGAATTCGGACTGGTAAGTACTGAAGGGCGAGGGACTGACGGTCGTATATTTGGAGGGCCATTCGGATTACGGAAACCAAAATTGTTGAGATTAGGAGGTGGGGCATTAGAGGTAACAGGTGGTGTAGGCAGCAGTCCCGGTCTATTATTTGCAACTGATTGCGGAATCTGAAAGTTAGAAGCAGCTCTGACAGGCATAGAAGCTCCAGGTGATTGAATCAAGCCCGAATTCGCACCCATGGCTTGATGTGGCTGCTCTCCAACCGCACCAG
>JAQGAB010002847.1:0-10921 GCA_034696565.1 Isotomurus graminis
ACGTATTGTTCAAAGTAGCTGAGGACATCAGCCGCCATCACTTCGCTTCCAAAAACGGACTTGACTGGAATGTCATCAGGATTCAATAAATCTTCAACCAGTTCCTCTAGCTTTGCAGTGAACTTTTCGCTTATTTGTGAGAGACTTCCGTTGAATCCTTCTAGCTGAGCCTTCTCTCCGATTCCGGGCATTAGAAAGCAATCCATCCGCTCGAAACATTTGTGAAGCGTCTCTCGAACTTCTCTGACGTTGGAAGGCATTTTGGAGTCAACTTCAAGAATTTTCTTCAGATATTGTTTTCCTCCTTCCGCCCCGAAGCCGTACTTGGTCGGCATCCTCCAATCCCTGATGAGGAAATACAGTCTCTGAAATGGATGAATTGAGTTACCAGCAGCGGCATCCTCGGGATTCATGGCCATGAGTCCGTAGTTAATGTAGGTGTGAAGGGATTCTAAGCAGTCTTCCTGCAGCATATCGAAGAAGTTGAAGATCAGACACGACGAAGTGAGGAGGGAGAGACCCACAATAGCCGATCGTTCTCTGGGCGTGGTTTCCTTGTCATAAGTCCCCTGAGTGTCCACAAGCAGAATCGCAACTTCTTCTCCATTCGATTTGACAATAAACGGTTTACTCCAGCAGAGCATTCCACTCGTCTCATGTTCAATAGCTGTGGTCCACTTGAATCCAGTGAGGGGGTTATCTTTGTTCTCCCACCCGAGCCAGTCTGACTCATCATTCTCCAGGGCTTCCAGGTAACGAATGAGGAAGGACAGAAAGAACGACTTGCCTCGGCGAGACGGTCCAGCGATGGAAACAATGCAAACTTTCCTTTCCCCAGCTTGGTTGAGGACAGCTTGAAGGTTGTCCTTGTAGAACTTGACTTCCCGAGGCTTTGAAGGGTCCTCTGACTTCTCGAAGTCCATAATTTGGACAGCTCTTGGTGGATTGATGTCCATGATGACTCCAACTGAGGGAAAAGGGACCTTTTGTTACCCCACAGTCCTGTTTGTCTCATACTCTACTTTATTTATATGCAAACCTATCATTCATGCCTCCAGAGCCAGTCGCATTTTGAATGTTTAGTGTGTGTGTGCATGCAAATTCAAACATGGAAGTATTTCCCAAAAAGACAACTCGAAATATGAACTGTAAAACTTGTGTTTTCTACCAACTGACAACCAAAGTGTCTATCTATCTATACGCTTAGAATATTACGTAAATGAATTAGTGGCAGTCGGCAGTGCGTTAGACTAAACTACTTAATCCCTACTTCATACTTTGATTCATGATTCAACCTCATTAGACGGTATAATCGAATCCTCTCGACGGACTGCTGAGATGAAATAAACATATGAAAGCCAAATAAGGTCTCACTCTCACCTGAATAGATTCAAAGTTCCGAAAACAAAAGGATCCTCTGTGACGGTTCGGCCGAGTCTGCAGGGGTCACGTCGCAAGGTGAAAGTTCGGAAATTCAAAACAACTGTACTTAATGTCGACGGTAGTCCACAGCACACACCAACTCTGTCTCCAACTTGAGTATCTATATTTAGGAATTAGTAAGCACTCGATTTAGACATAATGTTCTCTGGGGCAAAATAAAACTATCAGGTCAGCTAGTGTTTTCTCCGAAAGTGACCTGTTGTTGTTGTTGTTGTTGTTGTTGTTGTGGGTTGTGGTCTAACTTCAGGTAATATTTATCGACTTACATTATGAATAGTTACTCTTCACCACGGAAAGGTCCACTCTGGTCTCTGGTCCTCCAGTCGCTATAAATAGTCAAAAATCTAAATCCAAATAGTAAATCAATCACGAATCACAACCCACGGAACATGTTTGAAATAAATGCGATATAAAATGCACTACTTACCGATTACTAAACGGGTTTAAATGGGTAAAACTTCACACTTAAGGTCACAGGAGTGTGTCAAATGATTGGAGAAGCAGGAGGACGCGAAGGTATCCGAAACGGATGTTGATGAAAAGACTTGGCGATGCACAACACTTGGGAAGTCTTCCGCTGTCAGAAAACTCCTAAATCCAAAACACAAGATAAATCAGCACGCCGACAGCCGAAATAGTCACAACAATCCACGTACATTCACTATTAATTACTGCTATAAAATGATTATGTACTTACCGGTTATAACAACAGCTTTTACTTGAGTATAAGGTTCAAAGGTCAGAAGATCCGGCAACACAAGATAAAAGAAGGGCGGAAGGTAAAGGCACTTCAATGAACAACGAATATTTGGATATGCAAAGCACTCGGAAGTCTGGAGACAACTGACGACCAACTCCACCAAACCCAACTCCCTCCACACTCTTTGTCCACCAAACGTTTCAACCTCACCTCAAAAGCTACCAACACACAATTCACCAGATTGCGAATAGACCGTACAGATCCTATCTACTTTAACAGCTTGCAATAACGTAAGTTAATAGCAGCAGTTAAGATTAACATGGAGCTAATGAACAAAGTTCATGTGAGTTGAAGTGACTTGTTTTCTCTTTGAGAGGAAATATTGGCGACACTCAGTCGGAGCGGAGTCCTTCACTTTAGCTACGTGTTTCGTATTTTGCATATTGCACCATTGTTGCATATCTCTGTATTCTTAATCTGTCTCTTTTAACTGATTTGCATAACGCATTTGGGTATGGATAGGTCAGCTTAAGTGTGATGCTTATTATCCGAGGCTAACCACTATAAGCCGCCTCAGTTTCATCAGACAGTAAAAATTCAAAGTCTACACCGTGCCTACGTCTACAGTCTACAGTTCACTCTGTTCAAAGTTCTCGAGACCCAAGTAAGCTCATCAGGCATCGGATTTCACGATCTAATATTTCATTCTAATTTCTTATCTTCTTTATGTGAGGCACTTCGTGTTTTACAGACTTAGTTGGTTGAACACTCTCTGACTTCTGACCGCCAGAATCAACAAAAGGACTCTCTGACTTCTCTTGGAGGAGTTACAATTCAGGTACGGACCTAGTTCCTCTCAGAAATAGCATCCCCCACGTAATTCCTAATTAATCCCTGCATACCCGCTGCGAATCCGTGTGTCGTCTTCAAATCATCCGTCCTAGTATTTCATACCTGAACACCTCTACACTCCGTAACAAGTTTTGAAAGAGCTTTGTCTCGGGATTTAGAATTCATACAACAATGCACACGCCTCAGTTAGTACGCTATGACCCCCAGGCCAGGTACGGAGAAACTATGGCCAGCTTTGAGGTCAAGTTGAAAGACGCACAACGCAACTTGCGAAAAAAGTACGGCTCTTCTACGTCAACTGCAGAGGCTGCGGGTACTTCCCAAAAGGAACACGGAGGAGGTGAGACTCAATACCATTTCTATTTTTATTATTTATTATATAATCTATTAAACTATTAATTACTATACTTAATCCTATCCTAACAACCGGTATGATTCTGTCTACAGATTTGGTGAAGATGCAGCTGGAGCAGTTAAGTCAACAGGTGAATCAGTTCTTGGAGGATGTCAAAGGGTTTGCAAGCCCGCACAAACACTTCACAAAAGAGTACCGAGCGCTGACCACTCTGTCAGGAGATCTGCAGATGAACTTGGACCGCATCAAAATCGACGCTGCTCAACACCAAGATGACATGAGTCGGAAGAAAGATCTCATCTGTAAAGTGGACGACGCTGTCGCTGTTCTTAAAACTAAAGTTCATGACGATGGACAGCTTTGCAAACGATGCCCTGTCACCACCATTTGAATCCCATTTTGTGTCCTCTGTGTTTATTCTTATCTGATCGACTATCCTGAGTCTACCTGCAAGCTAATAATTAATAATAATCTCTCGCCATTTTCTCTGATAAGTTTCTTAATTTCAGTGTAATGTGCTTTTCAGCCTCGAATAAAATGACCAAGTAATTTAATCCATAACAGATTTGTGTGATTGTAGTTTTCTGTAACTGTACAGCATACGTTGCATCAATCCAGTTCACCTGTAATTTTGGCACTACAACAATACAATTGTTTCCTCACTCTGATTTGTCAATTTTTTATTTACAGGAGAAATGGAATCTTCCATGCCTCGGAGGGAAGGTCTCTCACCTGTTCGGCTAGTAGGCGAATTCAATGGCATCGTTAAAGTGGACGAAAATGGAATCAACCGAATTTCGAATCTGCTGGAGTCGACTAACTCTGACGGAGTGATCATTCTTTCCGTCGTGGGCCCTCGTGGAAGTGGCAAGAGTTTCTTCCTCAACTTGATGCTGAAATATTTAAGGTCGGGTGGAAAAGGCGACTGGTGGAACGATTTGTCCAAGAAGAATGAACCCTTAACAGGATTCGCCACTCGAGATACGAAGAATTCTTCACCTACAGACTTAAATGGGATTTATTTTTGGCCTGAGATGCTAACTGTGACAGCCTCGAAGAATCTACCTCCTGAGTCTTCAGAAAGATCGGAAGACCAACCAACCAAGGAAGATGAAGTCAAGAAATATCCGGTAATTCTTCTGGACAGTTTCTTCAAGGATCAAAAAAACGAGTTGAGAAGTCCGGCAATCGACATGTTTCTCTGTATGGTGTCCTCTAAAGTCATCATTAACTCCGTGAAAAGCTTCAAGGTGATTTACCGATATTACGACTTCGAGTACTTTTACGTAATTTATTGTTTCTTGTGATTTGGGTGTTTCAGCCTGAAGACCTGCAGTCAGTCATGAATTTGAAGGCAGACCAAATAAGTCACTGCAGCCAAGTGACATTTCTTGTTCGGGACTCCGAGGCAACTCCATATGGAATCTGTAAGGCGATGTCGCATATCACAGACGTACTGCAGAAGGCATCAGGAGATGTCCCAGATTTTGCGAAAATGATTGATGAAATGAAATTGACCGAAGCTTGTTTAATGAAACAGCCAAACACCACTCCTCTCTGTGACCCTTCAGGACATCTCAAACATGCGGATGCAGCGTTCGTTAGAAGTTTCAAAACTTTCATGAACTCTCTTTTGGACTCTGACTCGCTTATCAAAGGCGCCAGGAAGATATCCGACTTTAAAGAGTTCTTTCGTCAGAATGTGTGTTGTGCCAGCGACTTACACATAAGACTTAAGTGTGAAGAACTAGAGGAGAAGGGGTCATCCAATACTTCCAGCGACGGTCAAGGAGTGTGCATCGGTCACGCAGATGAGGTGAAAGTAACCGAACAAATCGAAAAGGATAATAAGGTAAGCGAAGTCGCATGAATTTATTGAATCTCACAAGTTATTAAGATTGAGCTTGATTGTTACAGCAAGCACCTGCACCCTTACTTGAGTCAGAAAACCATTCTATAAGTATGGCGAACTCCCAAGTAAAAAATGAGCAATTACTTCACTCCTCAACTGCTCAGGGGTCTGGAAAGATGTTGTCAATGAAGGATGGGGAATTGCAGAACAGGCCCAATTGTACGGACCAGAAGAATCAATATTTGAACCCCACAACAGTGGGAATCCCTGATGAAGATGTTGAGATGCAGACTATCGAACAGGTCGGTGGCACAGATTCTACACAAACTTATTAATTTGAATGACTTAGAAAGTAATCCTTTCCTCTGCAATTACTAGAACACACACTCTGACCCTCACAAGATGTGCAGTCCTCAGGCATTGGAACAGACTCGTATCCAAGAATTCGAAGCCCAAGTTAATGATTCTAACACCAAACAATCTACGGTCATGGTTCGGAGATTTTCTTTACCTTCGGGTACTCAGAGCAGAAGTTGCATAACGGAAACTAGAAAATCTGTCGAGACATCCGCCTACTTTCTCCCAGAACAATCTCCTTCACCAAAAGAAATGCGAAATGCACCGACCCCAGGAAACTCATCCGGAATGACAATTCGAACTTCTTCGTCAGATTCACAAAGCAAGTTACCTTCATCTTCTCAATGTTCTGCGGATTTCAAGATTGTTCCAAAATCATCTCAATTGGTATCAAAAGCTGAAAAACAGTCCCACGAGTCTCCGTCAACAGACTCCTTGAAGCTTTGTGAGGCACAAATTACGAAGATTTCAGAAGCTCATGGAATTGCTCTGAAGAAAGCCAGTACGGAGAATGAGCTGGGTTTGCTACATGCTAAAGGGTCTTCGCAGAGCAAAGGGGACTTCCGGGCATTTTTATGCTCATTTGCCTGTCCGGAGTTCGATTACACAATAACGAGCCAGATCCAAAAGTTGGAAATTGCTTTGAAGAATCAGTACGAATCTGTGAAAAAAGAGTTGCTTGCACGGCTTAAATCCGCTGAAATAAAGCCCGCAGTACAAAACCAGTTGGATGTTCTGAAAATTTCTGGAATCTGCCAACGCTCTGAGCAAAAAAGTGTAACTTACGGAGAGGAGAGCCCCTCTTCTTGCGATAAGCAGCGTTTGGACGACCTGATTCAAACAGAAGTCTTACGTTTGAGAGCAGAATTTGATACGGAGCTGAAAACTCATCCTCAAGAGTTTCAAAATCAACTCGTCGCGAATTACGGGGATAATTTCAAACAGTTTTTGGAAGTGAAACTCAAACTTCCTACTGCTAAAGTACAGGCATCTGCTACGATGCTGACGACTTCCCTGAATATGGCAATCAAAAAGAATTCTACAACTCGAAAAACTCAGCTTCCGGAGACTTCAGAGAAGGCGGAAGAAGACGAAAAGATGGATTGCAGTCCCCCACCTCCACCTCCATGTCCTGAAGAACTTGAAAGACCAAGGAACAAGAAAGAAGAAGGAAAGGCGAATGAGCCAATGGAGACTGACCAAGCAACAACAGAAGTTCAGGAAAATGTAGAGATGACGAAGCTTTTAAAGACCTATCACGAAGAACTTAATGACTTTTTTAAAACTATCAACTTTTATAGACCATCTGTGAATCCACAAGTAGAGAAGAAACTTGAGGAGATGGCTCAACTTCGTTTTCAAGAAATTGAAGCGAAAGTTCTGCATGAAAAAGAGCACCAAAACTCCCCATTGCGATTAGAAATTATCACTTCCATTCAACAAATTAATGATAATTTTAGAAACGAGCTTGATTCGGCTCAGAAGGATTATGAATCTTGCTTGAAGTCCTTAAACTTCAAGCTGCAGGATGCCACAGGAAAAATGACTGCTGCAATAATCAACAACGGTAGCAGTGGACAAAATTCTGCTTCAGTATTCCGCGATGTCTTCAAGTTGCACACGCAATCCATAGAGCAACGACCAAAAAAATTGATTCAGAAGATGCTACAAGAAGACACACAGGAGTTTTCATGCGCCATGACTTACTTAGAAGAAGCTCTGATCCTTTACCGAAGACAGATGGTCAAGCAGTTGGAGATGTACAAATGTATGTCTCGTAATGTCTTTGAGGACTTTCATCAGCAATTTCACACGGACGCAAGAGCCAAGCTTAAGTCGGATTCTTCGTTTATGTCTTCACAACTTGCCAACGGAATCCGACAAATGTGTGAATCGTTTACTAAGATAAATCAGGAAGTAATGAAGAAGGAAAATCAAACTGCATCTCACATTGCTCAGAACGAACCACGGATAAGGAACTTCTACAATGAAATGATGAAGGAGCTTACGAAAGCAACCCTGTGGACTCCTTCACAACTCCAACAACTTCATGACGATGTGGTGCGTGAAGTCACGGAAGCTTTCAAACTTGCGTGTAATTTCCTCCAGGGCTCTGGCATGGACTTTTCCATCTACAGTAAAATGATCAAAACCCACCTACAACCACTCTTCAGTTCATATCAGCAACAAAATAAACTAAAGGGAGATGCATTGCTAATCAGCGTAAAAACAGCCATTGATAATCAGAGACGAAGATACAACTACACGATGGAAGAATGTCTCAAGAAAGCCGGTGGAGTGATGGACGCCCATCAGTTAAAGAAACATCATAACTCCACTTCCGCTGATGTTTGCACTACTCTACGCTTTGAACTAGAGAAGATGGAAGGTCTTGGAAATCTTTCAAGTCACATAGACACTTTGCAGAATAAAATCGAGTCAGATTGGTTGGAATTCAAGCTAGAGAACGAGAAGAAGATCAAACTGCAGGAGACGAAGGAACGGGAGCTTCAAAAGAACAAGAAGGCGGAGGAAGCTGTTCTCAAGGAAAAAGCTCTGGAGGAAGAACGCCAACAACGTCTCCGTGCGTCAACGTCAACCACTTCTAAAGACTCCACGAAACTTCCGTCCGCCTCTACTTCGAGGACTCCATCCGCAGTGAAACCATCGTCGACTGAAAACCAACCACAGATTTTAAAATCTCAAGTTTCTACAGTGCAGCCTGTTCCTGCTAAAGTCCTCAAGCCCATAGCCATTGAATTCGGAATTCACTTCATTCGTGTCGGATGGATAAATCCTACGTCCCATAAGTTCGAAATCTTGAGAAATGCTTGGAACGAAGATGCCACCCCAAGTGTTGTGGCGTTGGCTAAGGACGGCGAATATCTTATTGGAAGTGAAGCGACCAGTAGACCACAAAAGGACGTGAAGTGGAAATATTCAATGACTAAGCTCATCTTGGAGACCAAAAGACCCGACATCAAATTCAACTACGATGAAAAACTACAGGATCAAAGGAAGGAGTTATTTATGTCTCTCATGCTGTCAAAGGTGAAGGAAGGAGTGGAATTGCAGTTGAAGGGAAGATGGGAGACGGTGGTTCTCACAGTGCCCCTTTGGTACACCAGCGTCCATCGACAAGCCACACGGGACGCTGCAACTATCGCTGGCTTCAAACACGTCCACCTTGTGAATGAAACCTCAGCCGCTGCCATGTCATACGCTGATAGAAGTAAAGATCCCAGTGACACGAGCATGATACTTGTTGGAGTCTGCAACGACTCATACTTCGACGTTGCTGTGTACGACATCAACGAGAGGCAGGTTAGGATGGAATCCAGTTGTGGAGACCAACACAGCTCTGTTCTTCAGCACAACTCCGTGTACTCAAGGTTTAAAGATTGGTGTTCAGAGGGCAAAAACTTTGTGCTTGGGAGGGAGGAAAAGTCTGAAACTGAACGGAAAATCAAGGACATGGTTGGACAACTAAAGAGACACATCAGGACCTGTGTTTGTGTCAACACGAATCCTGGGAACAAGTCATGGTACGGTGAGATTGCTCCTCTGCTCATGCGAAGTTGTAAGGATACTGCACTCCAAGGCGGAGATTGCGTAAACATCGTTGAAGGTGCCGCAGTTGTAGCGTCACTTTTAGTACAGCACGAAGAATCGACTTCCACTGCACAGAACCAGCTTCTCATGCAACACATCATTCAAGACAGATTGACGTACAACTTTGATATCACATACGATAGGAAAACCCTGAAGTTCGTAGAGTACAAAAGCCATCTAATCAACGTGAAAGGAGTTGCCCTCACACAAGACATAACCGTGGGAGGATCCACTTTTTATTATACTTGCGTTACCGTTTACGAGTATGGGGCTTATGTTGGCATATTAACGTATCTTAAGCCAGCAGACAAGGAAGTTCGTCTCAAAGGTACTGTGAGCAACGAAGGGATCCTGAAGGTAGAATTATTCACTGGAGGGAAGCAGAACCAACAGCCTGTGGACTTTAGTTGGAGTTCCCACAACATGAAGGCGAAGGACAAGGAAGAAATGACTGAATGTGTCCAGTCATTGCTTGGGGACTCTGAGGAGAAACAACTCTTTGAACAGACTAAAAAACAACTCCAAGAACTTCTGGATGATTTGAGACCCAAACTAGACATCCTTCAAGGAATCCAGAAAGCAATTGTGACAAAATCCGTAGAAGAAGCTGCAGCAGTTGTGGAGCACAGCACCTCAACCTCCGTCACGATGCAGAACAAGATTGGTCAACTCGTTACCCTCCGTTCCAAGTATTCCATTTAAGTGTATGCATGAATTTATATTTATTGTATAGAATACTTGCGAATGTAGCAGAAGCGGTTGCTTCATTTCTTGGGTGTTCCAATTAATTACAATTTTATAAAGCTCAGTTGACTAATACGAAAATAAAACCCTTCTTGAAAATTGACAACTGTAATGTTTAATGTTTATTAAACGATAACTTACATTTTACATCATGAATGACTAAGGAACGAGTAATGCTATGTTAAATGTTCAATGGGAACATGATAATAGGATCGGCAATCCCGAATGTCCCGATACGACATACGATTTGACTGATGACGCCCACTGAACCGAAGTTTCACTTCCTGGACTCTTCCATTGCCTTTTTCTTTTCCTCCAGAATGCTAAGCAGGTAACTGAAACCATCAAAATGAGTTAATGCTTTAGAATCTCTCAACTGACAAAATAGAAAATGATATAGAGACTCACAATTCTATAAAGTTCTCGATCACAGGAGCAGAGGTTGTCAAGCAGTGATTCTCACACAAGTCAAACATTCTGTAGGCATTCTTGAAGTTGAAGAATTTGGGGAGTTGTTGATCGCACAGGTCCTTCAGCGCAGGCACTTCGTACTGCGGAAAAAGTATTGGTTACTCATGACATTCCCGGGGGAAGAGATAACCGAGATTGATAGATATTCACCTTATCTGCAGCGTAGACCAGGTCCATGATGATCTCTCCGCTTTCAGAAATGTCATCAAAATCTTCACTGAGGCTCAGTTCGGCACTGTAGAGGAACTTGAGGAAGTGATGCATCGCTGCTGGACTCACGTCGTGGATTGTCGTGATACCTTCCCGTGTCTCGTTGAACATCGGGTTCTCCAACATCCGCTTCCACACTGGACTTCTTGCTGCAAACCAACAAGAAATGATCATTTTATTATTGATGCATCTTAACGGAGGGGGTCATATGAGACTGGCCAGTTTGGGTGGAGAAAGTACCTGCAATGATACACTTGTGAACTGGGAATGTCTCCTCATCCTCTCCGTCGACCACTTTGATCGTGAAGTCCGAGAAGGGAGCGTT
>JAQGAB010002848.1:0-10918 GCA_034696565.1 Isotomurus graminis
CGTAATTTAGGATTATGCAATTTATTCAGTTATTCTGGTTGAAGGATTTATTTCCTTTAAAAACTCTGTAGCTTCCATCAGACCCATCTTATCCAGGGGCGTTGCCAGTGATGGTCCAAGTCGCTGGAGGTGGATTCCAGGCAGGAGCTTCAGGGATCTATGGGAACAAGTATTTCATGGACGAGGATATTGTGTTAGTGAGTGTTAACTCCAGATTCATGGCTTTTGGTAATTTATAACACTAAAAATATTCCTGATGCTGACAATACACTTCAATAATCGAATTATAAATTAAAGGGTATCTCTCTGCGGATACTGATGGAGCCCGTGGTAATCAAGGAATTAAAGATATCATCCTAGCTCTGCAATGGGTCCAACAGAATATCGCTGCTTTTGGAGGAGACCCTTCAAGGGTTACATTGTTTGGACACAGTGCTATGGGAGCCATTGTTTCCTTCTTAACTCTTTCCCCGAGATTAACTGAGGGTGAGTTGTGTATGAATGTGAAACAATAAGCCTAGCTACATACGACAATCGTATGATAAATAACCTTGACAACTGCAGGGTTAATGACTGGAGCGATAATGCAGAGTGGAGTGGCTCTTGGTCAAGTGTTTATGAGACAAGTGCCCGGGCATAAATACAGCAAAATGCTTGCTGCCTTATTTGATTGCCCAACAAGTAATGCTACGCGGATGATGGATTGTCTTCGGGAAGTTCCTGCGGAAGAAATTGCTAAGCAGTTTGTCCTGCCCACCGATGATGGGTTTGTAAGTTTAATTAACTAAAACGTAATAAATTAATATAAATGCGTAGTTAATACCAACCCCTTTACTATTAGACTTGGAGCCGAAATGGTAACCATGGAATTCATTTCTCTCCAACAATTGAATTATATTCGGACGGTCCTAATGATCCTTATGCCTTAATCACTGAGCCTCCTAAAGCTAGACTGGAACGAGGAGACTTTCTAAAAATTCCGATGATGCTGGGGAAGACCAGTTGTGAATTTTGTGCAACTAACAGATACTGTAATATATATTCTGACGATATCTATTGCTTTAAACAACTTTAAATCCAATAATTCTTGTATGGTCTTCCAGTGGTTACAAACACAAATTGGACTGACGGTTTTAATCGTGAGTTCGGACGGAGACTCCCGGAAGCCATGTTATATGATGAATCAGCTTCTGATCCGTGTGTGGTTACTTCTGCAATCAAACAATATTATTTTGATGGAGAAGACATAAGTGTGGACAATGGAGATGCGTTTGTAAATCTGTTTGAAGATCGTCTTGTTCACGTTAATGCTAAAATGATTTCCGAGTATTCAAAACTCACGGATGTGTATGCTTACAATTTTACCAAAATTAGAAGCGGATGTAAGTGGTTTATATTACATGATAACATTACTGGGTTAATTGGATGAATCTTAATGACTTTAGCCTTGTTGGATCCGGGCCATGGAGACGAATTGTTTTACTTGGTTAACTACCCGGGATTCCCTGAGATAACCCCGAGTGACCCAGACTACGAATTTTCAAAAGAACTTGTCTCCACATGGGTTTCTTTTGCAAGGGACGGGAAGCCAAGTACTTTTAGTAATGGGGCAACCTGGTCGCCGGTGGGTTCTGGAGAGCCACACAATTGGATGCAAATTAACGAACAGCCAAGTAGCAAAGTGGCTGATGATAAATATTATGAGATTGTTGATTTTTGGAATTCTTTGAAACTGCCTGGAATAAATGAACCGTAAATATTTATCACTTCCCAGAAACATGTGATATTTAAGTCGGTTGGTAAACGACCGCTAAGCATAATCGAACATAATGACAAAATTGAAACAACTATACGAGCGACATGTACATTTTAATCTGTATTTAAATCCATTAGTAGATTTCTTAACAAAGACCCGGTAATAATTAACAGACCAAGTAGCGTTCAAAGTTCTTCAGGTGTGATTACCCGGATCAACTGCTTGTCGCAGTTGGTTTTTTACTTAGAACATTAATTCGCACTTATTTCGCTCCCAATTAAAACTTTTAAAGCAATTAATAGTTGCAACCCGTTGATTATAGATACTCCCGGGTACATTACGGCAACCAATTTAAACACTGTGTTTCCATTTCTTAATCCTAAAGGCGGTTTATACATTTAAGATGAAAAGGATTTGAGGTCTGGATTTAAAACACACTGTGTTAGTGTATTTAATAAAAATTGATTTTAATATTTCGAAAATAATACCTTACAAAAATGGTACTAACGTAACAAGTTAATTAAAGATGTAAAAATGTGTTAAGTTTCGTGTATAGACATACATAATATGGAAACTTCAAAATAATTGTTTGACAAGAATTGTTTTAAAGTGTACTAACATAGTTTGTAAGATTTGAAACAATTGGGAGAAACAAGTTTGGAAATAATTTATTAAACATTGAAATCGGGAATCATAAGTTTTTGATAGTTTACTAAGAAAGCTTCATACATTCAACATTCAGTAACAGGGAAAGCATCATTTTAAACGGAATTGCAGGAAAATGGCTGAGTAGGTTATAACAGTGCTTAAGTTCTGTAACAAAGGCAAGTAATATTTATTTGTTGGAGAATATTTAAATACATAATTGTCTTACAGTAACTATGAAGCCATACGTAATATCAAATCGAAATGCTTGGAGACATAGCGGCGGCTCGGACAGAAGAATCTGTACTTCCAAAACATTTCTGAATTCCGGTTCATTTCTTCGGGCAAACAGAACTCGTCTAAAGGCCTTTAACTAGGGCGTTTGGAATATTAAGCAGATTTTATGTACATTTAAAAAAGCATATCACTGTTGATTAAAAAACTTACCCTTTGAGCTCCATCTGCGGCAAAGCAGTATGAACCAAACACGAAGAGTATTTCCAATGAAAAAACCAGCTTAAACTTAATGCTGACTAATGGATCAAAAAACGTTAATAAAGCACTGCTGAAGTAAAATAGTCCTAACAAATTTGTTAATAAGAAGGAGAGCCCCATGCATCGATTGAATTCAGCGACTTCTTGTTTTAAATTGCTATAATATTCGCCAATCTGCAGAATTTAATTAAAATTATAGACATTAATTCAGAGCTCTATTTGACATTACGTATCGACCTACCTTTGATAATGTAGCCTTAGGATTCATATCAATCGTTTCAACTGTTTCAATTGCTATCAGGTAAAACAAGTATAAATAAAAGAAACTTAATCCCAAGCTAATATACATTTGCATGTTGTTCAAATATACGAGAACAACAAAGGATACGGCTATTTTAATCGTAATGTTTCGAAAGTTAGATTTAACGTCATTATCCTGGAAAAAATGGACCCAGTAATTGTACTGTGCATTCCTTCCCAAATCCCACTCGTAATTAGCCCGAAGAGGAGACTGGCGTTGAAACTCACTATGAATAAAATTCCTGTAGACCAAATGAATACTTTCTCCTGCAGTTCATACGAAGTGAATTAGCATAAGATGACCACGTACAAAGTGGAATTTACGATAAATTACCTTAGAACTGAGACGACTGGATATTACTTTTCTATTTATTATTGTCATATCTTTCCTTGAATAAACATCTATCTATCTATCTATATTTATTATTGTCTTGCAAAGCCTCTTGCAACAGTCGCTTCTTCCCCAGCAATTGTAGACAAAATTAACAACTGTAAAATTCAATGTAACTAAACCCAACATTCTAGAATAGGATCCGGGATCGTTGTTTAGTTTAGTATTCTTTTGAAAAAGGATTTGAATTGTTTCTTCGATAGTGTAGAAGGAGCATGTGAAATGAAGAAGTCCACACAGAACCTACCAAAAGAACTTTATCAGGATTCAAATACCAATTTGTAAGCAATGGAACTAAAAACTGACTTTTTGAATATTATTAGACTTAATAATTGGAGCAGAATGAATAGTTGGGTTAAAATGTACTCCAAAAGGGATGAAGCAAAGATAAAACGCGTAGTTATGAAAGTAAATTATGTAATGTATTATTAATGATCCCGGTGAACTTTTATTAGTAAGATTGGAATGTTTAAAATGAATCGTGTTCCTAACATTAAAGAGTTTGATTGGACATGCTTTTGAGTCAGCCATGATGTGAGCAGTAGTGCCCGCACCGTATAATTTAGAAAGTGTTGGTTTGTAAATGTGAATTTAAGTATTTATTTGGGTAATGGGTTTGTAGAATAATCAAGTTTATCGGATGTACGTCATTTGGTTAAAAGCTTAAAGAGTATATTATTTATCTTACATGGTTTTTGTCAATTTGCATTATGACTTGGGAGTATAAAGTTGGAAACATAGCAAAATTGGAGAATGTAATACGCAACAAGTTAGCAAAAATGTGCAAAGGTATGATATGGTTAAATGAAATTGTGATGAACACTTTAGAAGAGTTCTATCATGACAAGCATAAATGCTTTCTCTATTACACAATGAGGAATGCAGTTTAGTGTATTTTGATACTAAAACTAATTACAGCAAAGTTCAATTAGTTAAATACAATTTGTGTCGGTTCCTGGATATGCGCGATGGAATTATGGATTCCCTTAATACTTTTTTGTATACACAAATAAACTAATGCATTAAAACTGTTTTATATAAAATATCGGTGGTTATAACAACATACTGTTAACAATTAGATAAACACACTACCCAAAGTATCTATTATGAAATTTGTATTCTCACTACTTAAGCCTTATACAGAATAAAAAAATATAAAGTGATTGAATTAATTAATTAAGATGCTATTATAACGATACGATTCAGCTCTTAAATTGTAGTAAGATAACTGTTCTCAGGATCCAGCGATGTGTTGTCTGCTGAGCAGTACGGACCTGACAATTATCTATATATTTGGCAACACCGCATCAGCATATGTTGAGCGAACCAATCAGAAACGACCATCCGATCATTATCTAACTTCCGAGTTTCCGAATACTTCTCATCCAGTCTTATGTTCTGAAGTATGTTATATGCTGTATTCTTCCATAGCTCTCAAAATTCTGTTGTTACAATAGGTTTCACCAGAATTAGCACTTTCTTTTATACTTTGAATATAATTATTTTGTCGTACTGCATTTCACATATGCGGAAATTACTATTTAGGACATCTTCTTCCTCCTTGCTAATCTAAGGTGGAATCAGAGACATTTCGCTGTCCCATATGGAAGTTTAATGCCACCGCACTTTAAACTTGTACACATTTATATGAAAAGGGACAGTTTTACATGAAAATTGCTTTGGAGATCATATTTTTAATTAAAAGAAACTTTACTTCATTAGAATGAACGTTTTACTATTTAGCAATCTTCTGGTTTAAACCGAAAAATAATAAGATGCTTGCAATAAATCAAGCTAAATATTCAAGAGTCTATTGCTCAGATATATTTATTGGATAAGGAGTTTAGCTTGTAATTACATATTGGACTTGGATGCAATTTGCATGTTAACAATTTAGGACATGAAATCGAGTTTAAGGACATCCGGAGCAATAGCAGCAACTCCAATTACCACAGCCTCTGCAATATCCACCTTGATTTCCATCTCCTCTGCAAATCTCAGCACATCTGCCGCTGTCTCTGCAGTACTTCTGAGAGTGGTCACCGTGCTTCGGCCAGCATTCTAAAGGCAGGAGATAATCTAAACACGTTCCGAAGAAAGTACTGCAAATTAGAGAAAAGTACTACATAACTTACCTCCTCGTTGGGGCTTCATGAGATTGTTAAAAAGCCTTGGAGCGCTTCCAGTTTCTGTCTCTTCAGCGGGGATGTTATTGGCACCGACTAGAGCTGCAGTTAAACAGCAGATTAAAGTGGTCTTTAAAAGGATAGACATTGTTAGGGATAGCAGATAAGATGGGTACGAGTTTTCCGAGCTGGTGAATTGCAGAAAGCAAATTGATGTTCTAACACTTGATGAGGTCCGCTTATATACCCCTTAGCTATTCCATCTGATAAGGCAAAGAAAGACAGCAACGGCAATTGTCCTTCAAAAATGATGTATTCTGCAATTGCACAAATGTTTTTCGGTGATTCAAGCAATAAGTACCATATGTGTTCTTAGAAAACATTTGTCAAATTCAAATTACATGGACACAGAAATGTACCCAAGATTTAAGATATATCTTACCACGATGAACAAAATAATTTGCTGCTAATTGGGCTTAATTAAATATAACGTAAACATAAATTATCTTTTAATTTGTGGTTTCAGGAACATTCGCAAATGGTGAACATTACTTATAACAAGGATTAGCATTAGGGCAACCACCGGGCAGTTGTTTTAAAGCCAATAATTTTTTTTAATTATCTGTTTGTTTCTAAATTATTGGTATGAGATATGAAATAATTTACTGTTGGTTGGTTCTGCGAAACCTTCGGAAATGATTTATACAGATTAAAAAACTACCGAAATGCAATACTAGACAAAGCCAAAAAAAGCCCGTCTCAAGACGGGACAGGTCCTAGAAGAAATTAATTCACTGGAAACTCTAGAATTCGCAAATAATATGAGTAATTATGAAGTTTTGCGAATTCTACAGTTTCCAGTGAATTAATTTCTTCTAGGACTTGTCCCGTCTTGAGACGGGCTTTTTTTGGCTAGTTGTTTAGAGAGTTGGGCCCTGCAGGGAGAGTGTACTTGCAAATCTACTGTACGGGATGGGGTTAAAATTTAAAATCCCGAACTTTTAACTGGTCACACCATTTCCACACATTGATTATGGGCCTATGCCTTACAGAACAATGAGAAAACACTACCGAGGTTTGGTCGTGGGACCTTAGGTGGTCAAGGGTTGAATGCAGTATAGTGCGGGGAACTCTCCGTTTGGAAGCTATTGGTATCGCGCGTGTATTTTTCGTGTTGAGCAGATCAGCTTAAGCCTTTACCCATCCAGGATCCTAAAATCTCTGTTGGGCCATTCCAATTTTTCTTGAACAATGTTCTATTTACTATTATTTCTATTTAGGCTTTAACAACTTCCCATTCTGGGCCCTTTACTCATCCTTTTCAAGGCTTTTCACGTTGCACATTACATGGGGCTTGTCATTACACTTCACACAGTTTAATGATGAGTAAGGTGGTTGTTGCTTCTTGTGAAAAGTTGGGCCCTTAAGGGAAAATAGATAATTTTGGAAACGATTGAGGATGAGTTTCTTGAGCTTCTAAAGTTATGTTAGCTGTGGATAGAAGGGTTGTTCCTGGCGAGGAATGTGTGCAATGGATAAAGTCACGGATGTATTCGTAGGTCAAAAGTGGCTGGATGCAGGTGAAGTTTGAATTCACTGAATGTGTAATGTTGTTCAAGCGGAGATTCCAACGGAGCTAAAGAAAAGCTCGCTTTGGCGGAAGGCTTGTTGAGTCTATAATTCGCGCGGTTTTAGGCCATGAACTGGTGTGCGCGGTGGAGGTGACTGGTGGTGGTAGTTCTATATGGAAGTGCACCCATCCCATGCGCCACCTATCAGAACTGGCGGAACTCGGTGAAAAAGGGAATGACCAACATTTTAGCTCTTTATTGATTTGATTGTAGATGTGTGAGAGTAAACAATGCATTAGACTTTTGTTTATTGTGTCCATGGATCAGTTGAACCTTCTTGAAGAGATGATAATGACCGTATTTGGATTCATTGTTTTATCCTTCGTGTAACAAAATAATGCATTTTTAAAGACCGATGGAATTGATTTAAATCATTGTACAGCAGGGTGATTTTACTTATTTTTTAAATGTCCATAAAACAAATCAAAGATTGAGTAAATTCACCATTTTTTGCCCAGGTAGCTGGTGAATATATATATGCACACATGACGTTCCGCTATCCGTCTGTTTGTCCGATCGCGATTCAACTCAAGACCCACCAGACCTCCTGCCCAAAATTTGGTGTCGATCGGAGTGCTGGGTGATCCCTTGGAGGTCACGCAAATGGGTCAAATCAGCAAACGTGAACGACAGCCGTGTCGTGTCGTTGTGATTGTGTATGTTTCAGTTACTTGGGCTTAAAGAGGCAGCATGGTGCAGGTTTTTTTTCTTCCTCTGACATAGTAGCTAATTCTGCATCCATTAAGACTGATTTATTCATAGTTGACCTCGCAAATCTGTGAATAGGTAAACTTGTTCGAGACATTATCACTAGATTAAAGTAGTTTTAAGACAAGAGATTTTGAAATCCACTGGGTAACTTAATCTTACATCAGTATTGCTTTCCTAATATTACAATCATCCGGTTTGGATTAAACGGATCTGGTGTCGGGCGAAGAAATGTCCTATTCTTTGGTGAGTGTTTAAAGACTTTGCGGTATTATTAATGGTATAATTAAGGTAGATATGCTTGTTCCTAAAAACTGAAGTCCCACTGTACGAAAGTTTGTTCAAAATATGCAGCTGCGATCTGAACACGCGAGTTTAGAATAATATTCATATTGTACTGTTTATTATATTTGGTTTATTAAACAATTACTGCCAATCAAATAAAACAGTTATATACATTTTGGATTTTAAATGTTAAATAAAATAAATTCTGAATTTATGGGCATCCAGAGCAATAGCAGCAACTCCAGTTCCCGCAGGGACTGCAATATCCACCTTTATTTCCATCTCCTCTGCAAATCGCAGCACATTTGCCACTGTCTCTGCAGTACTTCTGAGAGTGGTCACCGTGTCTCGGCCAGCATTCTAAGGCAAGTGATAGTGTAAATATTTTACGAAAAACAATATAAATGGGAAAGTTGTGCTACATAACTTACCTCCTTGTTGGGGCATCATGAGATTTGAAAACAGCTCTGGGGCGTTCATAGCTTGAGTTTCTTCGGCAGGGATGTTATTGGCACCGACTAGAGCTACAGCCAAGCAGCTGAGTAAAGTGGTATTCACGAGGATAGACATTGTTAGGGATAGTAAATATAGTTGGTAAGGGTTTTGGGAGCTGTTGGATTGCAGAGAGCAAATTGACGCTCCAAGAGTGGATCACGTACGTTTAAATACCCCTTAGCTATTCTAACTGACAAGCCAAAGAAAGACAGCAAAAGCAATTGTCCTTCAAAAATGATATATTCTGCAATTTTACAAATGTTTTAGGTCGTTGAAGCAATAACTACCATATGTGTTTTTAGAAAACATTTGTCAAAATCCAATTACATTTACATGAACACAAAATTACCTGCCTGACATAAGACGTATCTTACCACGATGAAAAAATAATTTGTCGATAATTGGGCTTAATCAAATATAACGGAAATATAAATTATGTTTTAATATGTGGTTTCAGAAACATTTGCAAATAGTCAGCATTATTTATAACAAAGGTTAGCCTTGAGGTAACCACTGGGCACTTGTTTTCATGACAATAATGTTTTTTAATTATTCGTGTGTAGTTTATTAGTGATATGAGATAATTTATGGTTCGGTAGTGCTGCGAAAGCTTTGCAGTCACATGAATTAGAAAACTATTGAAATGCAATATTATACATTGTGGTTGTGTGAGACTTAAGAATGCATTAGACTTTTGTAAATTCTGTCCTTAGGGTATATGCTATGCGCCTTTTTGAAGAAATGAGACCGTATTGGGATTGATTTAAATTATTTTACAAAAGGGTAATTTTACTTATGAAAAAAATGTTGTCCATAAAACAAATCAAAGTTTGAGTAAATTCTATATTGTCTCTGACAAATTAGCTCTGAACTCTGCATTCATTAAGACTGATTACTGTATAGTTGACATTGCAAATCTGTGGATAGATAAAGTCATTCGAGACATTATAACTACACTACAGTAGTTACAAGACATGGCATTTTTAAATCCACTTGGTAACTTAATCATACATCAGTATTGTAATCTTAATATTACAGTCGTCTTGTATGGATTTAACGGATCTTGCATCAGGCGGTGGTATGTCCTAGGCTATGGGATGGTGAGTGCTTAAAGACTCTCACTACTAAACTGTGTTCTAAATATTCAGTTACGAACTGAAGATGCGTGTTAAGAACAGAATAGTTTTGTATTGCTTGTTATGTTTGTTTATTAAACATTTACTGCCAATCTATTACAATTTTAATGTATTTTTGGATTTAAAATGCTTATGTAACAAATTCTGAATTTAAGGGCATCCAGAGCAATAGCAGCAACTCCAGCTACCACAAGGACTGCAATATCCACCTTGATTTCCATCTCCTCTGCATATAGCAGAACATCTGCCACTGTCCCTGCAGTACTTCTCAGAGTGGTCCCCGTGCTTTGGCCAGCATTCTGAAACGATATGTGTTTAAGTACATGACTGAAATTAAGAAAACGTTATCGACAACGAACCTCCTTGACCAGGCTTCATGTTATAAGGAGACATCCCTGGAGAATTTCCAGCTTGAAGATCTTCAGCTGGAGTATCACTGGCAGCTGCAAGAGCTACAGCCAAGCAGCAGAGCAATGAGACCCTCAAGAGAACAGACATTGTAGGAGATTGTAGGTGTAGTTTGTAGGAGACTGGTGAGATTCTGGATTAATGCAGCAAGCAAATGATACTGAACAAGTGGATACGGTTCATTTAAATACTCCTGAGACTTATGAGTTAGCAATGTAAGAAAAGACAGGACCAACCATAATTGCCCATCAAAATGATACATTTTACAGTTTGTCTTGGTTTATTGAGTACCATAAGTGTTTGTTTGGAAACAATTGTTCAAATTAAATGCTTGTAACTATATAATAATAATGTACACTAAAGTTTGTATCAGAGAATATATTAAAGTATGCAAATTGGATAAATGGGCTGTCAGTATAAAATTACCATTCTGACCCCGAATAAAAACCTATGAGGACCTACTACAAAACCTACTCCAAGCAGCCTATTTTAGCCCAGTCAATTTTGCAATTTGTGATTGTTTAAGGTACAAATAACACCTA
>JAQGAB010002849.1:0-10917 GCA_034696565.1 Isotomurus graminis
AGCGTGTCAATTATTCAGGAACAAAGTAAACACCGAATGATTTGCCCAGATGTACTACATGCAGCTTAAAGACTGACCGGAGATCACGAGGCATCGATATTATATTTAGAAGCTTGTGTGCACGCCGACCTGACTTTCGCGTGTTTGCTTTCTATTCGATATTCCACGTTTCGTCGAATCTATTCATGCGGAAGATATTTGGTAATGAATTTCAGCAGATGTCCTTTAAACTGATGAAACTCTGGAGAACACGGGGAGGGGATAACAAGAACCACAACTTCTTGGAATAAAACATCATTTATTATCGAGTCTTTGACCAGAGCTCAGGTGTTGTGTGCCAAAAAGGTTCCTAAAAGGCACATTCGACACGTGGAGCATGCAAATGAATCAGTAAGAAAACGCTGCATTCAAGCTTTCTTCACACTTCACATATAATTTTCTACGCAAAAAAAATTTCGAGGTTATCATTACAATAATATACACTGTAATTTTCTAATCTTCTTGTATAAATAACTACATATTCTGTGAAAAATCTCTTGCGCCTGTCGTAACATGGAATTATGCAAATTCTGTGTAAAAACGTATCTTTGGGCTTTTAAGGAACAGCTGGACCGTGGAAAGCGAAATCATTTCATCTATTCAATCCAGGTTACTTGCGGCAAATCATTCTGCATGAGTCTCTCTGAGTCTCAGTCTCTGGATAATAAGTATATAGTGTCCTACTTTTAGATGGAAGTTCACATCTGACTCTATTACTTTCCTCCCACACTCCCACAAGTATTGCAAAAGAAGTCTTGGAGCAAACAGGGAAAAGCAATTCAAGTGCTTACTCTTACAAGACGATTCTTGGGAATCATACACCAGAGACCAACACAAACACACAAACCATCACATACCAAATAAAATACGATTTCTTTGCTACATCCACTTTCTATCACATTTTAGAATATCATCAAAGGGTGTTTGCTTACGGTGAAGTCTTCAATTGAATTCGCATGTAAGGAGTTCACAAACATGTTTTTATGTTTCCAGTTTCATCATTATAATATTCAGATATTTTTCATTCACTTGTGGAGTCTCCTGCACGAATTCTCTTGGGTGGCTTAGCAGTCATAAGAAATCTTTAATAGTCTTCAGAATAACACGGAAATGAAATTCACTTGACGAATTGCTTGTTAATCAAATTATGTTTCTAGATTTCCTGTAGAATGTGATTTCACGGTTTTCTATCTAATGAAATATAAACCTGTGTAAATGGTTGCACAGTCCTTTCTCCCTGTCGCCCTCGGCCTTCCGGCCTTCCATCGTCAAGGAAAAGGAAGTTCTACTAAGCGTTTCTAAAGAACTCTGGATATGTCTGCGCGAGGCTCTTCACTTAATGTAGTGTTATATAATACTCTAATTATGAGACAGATATTTAAAATCTCACACATACCATCCCTCTTCTCCAATGCACACACACAACATGATCAATCAGTAAACTTCCTTTTTAAAGTCCTCAGAGATCATTGTTTCCTATCCCTTATTCACAAAAAAGTTTGTCAGAGTGAGTCTGAAGTGGATGCTCTTTACAGCCACCTGAAAAAAGTGTCACGAGGGAAATTACAACTCATCCTTTATTAATTAATACACTTATTAAAGCCAGACATGATCGAGCAGACCGTAGCAAAGACGAAGGTCAACGAGATGAGTCTCCATTTTCTGCTTAATCTTTCAACCCATACTTACACATCAGCTACATAGTATTCATAATAATCTCCTCCAACGGGAACGTGTAAAGAAGTTGGCATTCATTCCCACAGGAAGTTGTACAAATGAGCGAGAAAATCCCAATGAGATTCGCCCGTCTCCTGTAAGATTCACTGCTACCAACCGCATGTATTATTCCTTCTTCTGAGGATGACTTGCTTACAATGATGAATGAACACATGAATCAAAAGGTAAACATGCAAATGCACCTGGTTTTGTGTGAGCGAGGACGAAATGCTGTGTATTGGGTACCAACGAACGGTGCATAGTGTAATAAGTCTAAATGTACATCTTATGTACTTTCTCCTGTCAAGTATTAAGCTCTTGTAGAATGATTGCATCTCACGGGGATTCAAATAAATTAAGAGATATTGTACGTTTTCTGAAACCCCTTGAATCCTCTTCTAAGTTTGCCTATTTGTCTTTAGATATAATGCTAGTAAATACTAAACTACACTAAACTTCTCAAAGTTCTAAAATAGATTCTTGACAAGCATAATTTACATATGGTTATTTCCGAGCATAAGAAAATCTCCTACGAACACTACGAAGTATGAGTTTTCTTCTAAAATGAGAATGAATTGATTTCTCCAAGGAAAGAAGAAATACGGGTATCATACTTATTGTAATTATAATTACAATGAAAAAGTTTATGCACAGATGTTCACTTGGATCAAAAGTCATTAAACTTTACCTTTAGTGCCTACGCCTAGACGCAGGAGAAAGGTGTTTAAGTGAAAGCAGTATAAAAAAGTAAATAAGAAAGTATGTATGCAATCCAGTTAATAGATTGTAAGCTACACGTACGCACGACGCAATCTGCTTTATCTGATTCACACGCACCCAACCAAGTTTAAGTCTCGAGTTAAAGTAAATGAATATAAATAGGAGTATCAAGCAACGAAAGCCTTAATCTGGTATTGATTTCCTGCATAAGAAAACGCTTCATGTAACATCCTGCCTGTCCTCATTTCTCTATACAAACATTAAACTCAATAAACTTGTTCCAGCACCTCAATAGAAACCCAAATACTTCTTCATCTTAAAGTTAATAAAGGTAATGTCATTCGACACGTGGATGACCTCTTCCATCGCTCAATAATCCACAGTTCCCTTGTCGAACGAATAAGCTAATGGATTGAGTATAGTAGTGTGTGTGTGTGTCTTTGAGCAGCTCACCTGCTCAAAAGCAAAAATGAGGTAAACGCTCCGTATTGTAATGGAAATGTGGTAGGAGAAGTCTATAGAGCACAAAAGATGCATTTTCATATTCATAGTTATTACTCACCAACCACCAGTTACAAATATTTCAGGAAACATTTACTAGTACTCTCAACAGCAGATTACTATTTTTGAATAATGAATTCCACACAAGCACACACGATATGTGTCCTAATTTGTAACAATTCCATGCCTCAACTTGATGAAGATGTCAAAACAGCTCCCGATACCTTTCAAACATCACCTTCCCGAATAGAAGGAACTACTGATTCTCTATTCACTCCGAGTCTTCTAATTAAGTGTGGAATAACGAAGGAAGCGTAGCAAAAACTTATTCCCCAATACTAAAAGTATAGATGGTCTACCTTTCAGTTCAGTGTGACACGAATATTATTTGAAAGACGAAAAAGCAGGACAAACTCACGAAAAGAAAACTAGCATCAGAAGAGTTCATAGAAATGCATCCAACACAAACCAAGACCATAAAGGAGTATTGGGTTTCACCGTCTATCTTACGTGCTGTGTGAAATTACAAAATGTATCATATAGAGTACATAAGCTTTCTCTTTTTTCACTTGAATCTTACGAGTGGGCGAGAGATAGTTACTATACACACATAGTCAGGACAAAGATCGATATGGGATTCTATGTGGGTGGAAAGCTGGAAAGGTCTCGACAAAAGAATACGAACAGGGACAATCCGTCCACTTTATATCCGTCTCCGCATCCAAAAGGACCAAAGATTACTTCATTCACCTTCCCACCAGAAAATATAAAGGAATTGATTACTTTGGGATGAAGTCTTCATATTATATGGTTTCCATTCTCGAAAATAATATCTGCACTGCGGAATACAAACACAAACAATGCCTACCTGTATCATACAAATTTTAATTTAATATTTACAATACTCCCCACAGTAGTAAAATAGAATTGAATGACCCCGGAATAATCTTACCCATATGTCAAATAAAACTTAAATTCCTTAAGGAATAGGCATATAGAAATCAATCAATCGGTCCTATACGAAATAAGGATACACGTTAGCTTTAATTTCTCGTAAAAGTCTGCAAGGCGACCAGTCCGGTCAATAATGATGTATGTGCGTCTTTGGAGAAAGTACACCTCTCTGAACAGATCAAGGAAAAATCCAGACCAAATTAAGTAGAAACTACTCAAGTACGACAGAAATTGGCTCAAGAGTGTGTCTTTCAGACAAATTGCATTAAGGATTGGTGCCAATGTTAATAAAAACCTCTCCAGTAGAATTATTTAACCCCTTTTCTCATTGCCAGATGCCTCAAGATTATAATGTCCACATATGCCCTCGACAACAGTATTTCGAACAATAAAAAAGCTCGCTTTATTCCATACTCCAAATCGATATGTTAAGCCAAAAGTCAGGGTAAAGATCACGAACAGTGCACAGTGGCTCAATCACCAACAAACCTTCACTACCGAATATCCCCGGAGTAATTACTTCATTTCTCTTCCAATACTTCTACTTCCATGAACTACGACCAGCCACACTAAACGCTGTGATGTGACCAAGTCTGAAAATACAGCATCAGCCACACGTTAAAGACTCACTCTATTCGTGACTCTATTTCTTTACAAAAGACCATCAACTATAATATGTAGAAACAGTTACCTATATCATGTTCAATTAACGCGTGTCTTGTATGCGGTTTACTGACGCACGTGAAATCTTTTCTCACCTGAACTATTAACTTTCTACAGGTTTTTCACGCGGTGGACGTATAATACTCGACATTATTATTTTTAGAGGTGAGAACTCGACAAAGTTGCACCGGTTGACGTCAAACGAACAGGTTGAGTACAAAAGGACCTGTGAATCTCGTCCAGTTCTTAAAATAGCTTGAGAACTAAAAGTAATTTCTATGTGGTGAAGGAGACTGGGCATATATGAGCGTGTATAGCACTTAATAGCACAATTTACGAGTTGGTACTTCATAACTCAAATTAAACAGAACTTCGATAGTATCAGCCAATCATGATTACAGTTCCAAAATGGTACACATAGAGTATATACATGCTTTTATAACTGCTTTCTTTGCCTCTACCTTGTTTCTTGCTTTCACTCCAATGCTTTATTATACTTTTTTGAACCTGCCTGTGCGTCATCATCAGCGGTGAAAGCTGCAGAAATGAATATACTCCTTTAGGTTGGTTTGATAAAAGTATATAAGCTGCAAGAACGAATGATGTAAAGATAAGAAGGGCTGTCATGAAGTATAATTCAAGTGAAGGTAGGTATAAAGAAAACTAATAAATCATAAGTGTCATCCATGTAATCTCACACATCTGTATTTCTCAATCCTTCTACATTGCACGCTAAACTCTGTATGGTTATTTTTACATCCACGTACTTTTTGTTTAGTATCTTTGCATACCATTTACCTCCAATTAATCCCACTCCTTCAGTAGGCCTCTTTAATCATAGGCAACAATAAACCATTTAGATGTACACAGAGAGTGCCAAGTCATAATTTCATTAAACTTCCATAAATAGATGACAATAGTGAAAGTAATGAATTCGACATAGCAAATCACACGAATATCTCATTAGCTCGAATAAACCAGTTCCTCGTAATAAAAAGCAGTCAAACCAACCAGAAAAGAGCTTCACAGAAAAATAATTTCAAACGGTTCTTGAATTACATGGAAATTCAAAATCACACATCATCAAGCAACAAAAGACCTTTTGAACAAAAGTGAATGAGCTTTGATTGCCAAGAGAAATACGTAAAGGATGCTAATTGGGTAATTGAAAGTAACAATGCAACAAGACACCATTTATACTTAATTGTACCTTATGGCTGATATTTCTTGTCACTCAACATTAATTCAACGCATCTGGGCTTCGATAACATGCATCTATCTCAACTTCAACCGCCTACAGGCACAAGAAGACTTCTCCTCAATATGGGTTGCATCCCCGCATGTTCCTCCATTAAAAATAATACAGCTTAATATGCTGCAAAATTGCCCACCCGAGATTCCTAATTGAGGATGTGGGAAAAAGAGTACGTAGAACGGAGAGATTTATGATTGCTGCAGCATATAATCAAGACACTTAGTATAACGAAGCATTCTAGAAAGAGTCTCCAGTAGGGACTTTCTTCAAACTTCTGGCTCTGGTGACGTAAATTCATAAAAACTGAATGAAAGCAGTTTGATTCCTTCCATATGGAAGATTCCGGTTTGATATGCGTCTCAAGATTCTTTCAGAATCGGCAAAAACTGCCTCTCAGGGCATAATTCGTGTCCACTTCACAGAAATTGACACCCTTAATCCAACTTTATCCTTTGAATGTAGCGAGATTACTGCCGTAACCCTCTCTTGCTTCGAACCCAATTTATTGCTTAACAGCAGCTTATGTGTTGATTATAAAGCATCCAGTAGGCTGGGGATTACAAAGGCACAAGTGTTAAGAGATTATATTTGGCCAATGCAATTGGAATCAAATAAACCTCCATTCTATAAAAAGAAAAGCTAATCACTTCATACAGGAAGTTAAGAGGACTTTCATTTCATTGTGTAAATCACTTGGTATACGTACGTCATTCAGGCTGTGTACCATACTGTACACCTACAATTACGCATCACTTTCTCTCTGACTTTCCACATCCTCATTCAAGACATTTATAATTGTTCCAAAGCTTCCCCAATCCCGATTCCCGAAGGGCATTATCAGTCAGGCAACTGAAACCCTCATTGATTGAATAGGAGACAAATCCTGGAATAGAATTTCAAATGAGGATCTCCACCAGTACCAGTATCGTCTCACGTTCAACAAAATTTATAATCCACCCAGTGAAACTATGTAGAAAATGGCTATTTCAGACTCTCCCCATTCATGTTTCCAGATCAGGTAGTGCTACACTGTTATATAACCCCTACAATAATATGTATATCCATCCCTTCCATTCACTAAGAAGAGAGTCCTTTAAGTCATAAAGCCAAGTTGTTCTGGCACCCGTTCAAAAAACTTTCTCCTCAGTAGCCGTACGGACTCACGGAGAGTTCTATTTTTGGCCCACTTTCCACCCACACATTATGTTGATGACTCTGGAGAAATGCGTCACATCTCCCGACCCGATGAAAGCCGAGACTCTCAGTTCCGTCCCTTAACACTTTCTGCGATGAAACACTCCTGCTAACTTTCTCCCTCGGAGGTGAGAGCGGGTGCGGAATTCATTCAGAGAAACTTCCCGGACTTGTTCGTGAATTTCTCAACATATTGCAGGTTGGTTGAGGAGCTTCGCTGTTGACAAATGGGTCTGCCGTACTAAAAAGCCCCACCACCTCAGCTACCTACTCTCCTTGCGTAGGAGGAATGTGGGGTAAGTCCAACGTACACTTTCCCTGTTATTATTCCACCAGAACTCCACATCCTCTCTGTGTATTTACCGTATACTTTCTCTATTCAATCTCTACGTATTATGTATCTTTCACATGACCCATACATGCTACCTCGTTCCCCATCATGTCTTTCCTAACTTTGTTCTTTTCGCTGTTGCTTTCTCATGCATATAGTGGGTTGGATATGGAATCGTTGGAAACTGAAAGGCATCTCAACATTTGAAACAACCAAATCCACTTGGTCTTGTACTTTAGAGCTGGTCACATTCAGTCTGTCTCTCTCTCTACTATTTGTACACAAGTGTCCACTACGGAAATAGTATTCATTGGTATTACGCATATTGGCCTGTGTAGCAGCCATAACATAACATTCATTCTAAAGTATCAGAATACAATTTCAGAAACACATCAAATAACGGAACTTTCCTCGTGAAGTGATTAATTCCAAAACATTCCAAAGTCACTGGGGCATTGTGAAACTAACAATTTGTTAATTGAAATCCGTGCCTACCTTCGTGGCATCAACATTCTTGGAAGGTAAGATTCTTGGACAGTTGTTGCTTTGTATTTAATAACACACCTTCACTTCATAAAATAGTCCTTGCCCTAATTCGTCTTATTCACGCGAGCGAAATACTCTCATGGTATAGGACTCTTCATGATTATTATAGGTTGTTGTGTTTCCGCTACGGCCAAAAATAGAAAACAAAAATACCGTAGCAGTATCCAGCATAACATTTCAGGATAATAAAAGGTTTTGGTACAAACACAAGTCACGGTTCAAGGATCAAGATTCCAATAACTCTTCGTATCCCAAATCTTGCCACACACCCACGTATCCCATATTGGTTTTTTCAAAACATGTTTTTCGCGAATGGATAAACTTCAGGTTTCAAAATATTAAGCGAGTAAACCCATCCAAGTTTCATAGAAAGAAAGTCTCAAGGAAAGCAAAGGAAAACTAGGAAGTGGCTAAATATACAAAAACACATGAGCCATTAACCAATCATCTTGTTACGTGAATGAGGGACAAGGCGGAAGGAATTCTAGAATCCCTCGCAAACATGCAACAACTAAGGATAAGCTGTTGGAGATAGTACAAGCAATTTTAGGATATGACGCAAATTCTGATCAGGGTAAATGTTTAGAGAGCAAGGAGAGTAAACCCCTCAAACCAAACAGAAAAGGAACGAAGAAGAAGAAAAGTGCCTTTCCAATTTAATTGCTTTCGTTTCCACCGATTTCATCTACGAAACTGGTACGACTCGAAAGAGGTTGCGTGTTGTAGATGTACCCAATTGAATCGCTGTTCAGTTTGTCATCTTAATGTCACTCACAAGTAGATGGAAGATGTAGGTCTTTCTCAAGGAATGTGACGAAGGAAACCACTTCAGAGGAAATGTGATTTCCTCCCTGATGACCGTACAACGGTCTCTTCGGTTGGAGTCCTTTCACATTCCCTCATTCTACATGCGAACAAGGAGATTCAGGCTCCTCCTCCAAAGCTTGAAATCTTTAATTCTATTCACGAAATGTCAAAGTGTCATAGCCATCCAACCCTCTAATAGCAATTTCAATTGAACTCTAAATTGGCGTCCTTTTCTGTAGAATTACACGTCTACTTTAAATTCCTTCAATGAGCTTCTGTCTCCGATACTTACGATCAGCAGAAACTCAATTTAAGATTTCAAATTGAATTTTATTCTAACAAAAACACTTTCCCTTCAATTCAAAAATTGTGTATTCTTCCCAGCTTTGTCCCTTTGAGAGTTTCAGTTATTCGGTCATGAGTTTAATCAAAGACGTCATTACTTAAGAATCAATTAAATTATCCAAGCTCTCGAAAGGAATAGTAGGTACACTTTGACATTTGAAACTTTACGACAACACTCATAAAATATGCAAAGTGAAGGCAGTAGTAATGACAGCAGCATACTCCAAAAAGAGTTGAGTAGTTAGCTTTCTCTTCCTGGGATACACTTTGGACGAAAGTTAACACAGTCAGTAGTGAAGTGTCCACTTTCTTCGAGTCGAATCACGGACACCTGCGTAGGAAAAGAAGTGTATTATTCAATTGACACGGAACTAGACATCAGTGAACTGTTGACTGTAAGACTCCTATTTCAAGCTCCTTAATATTTAATGAGCAAACACACCAGGAAATCTATCACAATAAACACCATATCTTCCGTACACAAAAGTATTTTTGACTTTTAAATCATTTGTATCCCAAATAATCCGAATCAGGAGTCATGAATTCATTTCCTACAGACAGCAGACTTTCAACAACAACATTACTTGCTTCAGGCTTTATTAAGCATTCATAGATGTGTCAAGGCGAATAGGCAAATCGCATGAGAGAAAGGAAATGTATAGAAAACGAGAAATCAGATTACATTTTGTTAGATTATTTTCAAAATTATTGAATTATCAACTAACTGAGGAAGTACAGAGCTCAGAATGTGTTCATGTCATAATGCAGCGAGTACAGATCCCCGGATCACCCAAAGGAAAACTCGTGATATCTAAAACTCTCTTTGTTCGAAAATAACTCTTCCAATGAGTACTGACAATATAAAGTTCTAGAGAAAACACGTTCATCTACACATAAAAGCGAAGATCATTTATTCACAGAAGTATTAGATTGCAGACATTTGCTCCAGGTTCCTCATGAATGCTCTCTTCATTCCAAGTAATAGTAATCCAATCCCAAATCAAACCTTCTACGCGTTACCCTTTCCCATCATCAACTGCGATTTATATGGTCAATCAACTTCACTACCAGTCTATGATATTTGCACTCAATAATAATGACCGAACTCTGTACTCTGTACCAATACATAACTCTTTGGTATCGCAGGTTATTGAAACACAGTATAATTACAAAACACAGAATAATATTATTAGATTTCTGACTATTAATCTCGTCACTTCATAAACCATAAAGAGAATCCTGGAATAATCAATTCTGTATGCGAACACTTCTAGTAGTTGAATGATACTTGTTACCACACACAATTAATGATGCTGACATATAAAATTACTACTAAGAATTCACTAATAATCTTTATTAACAACTGAACCCAAACACCTCATCCAAATAAAATGAAATAATACGTGTGAGGTACTTGTAATGAAAAAAACCAGCATACTCAAACTTATACAAGATTTTATACATGCTAGACTCAAGTTTAATCCCTGTATTGCATAAAGTTGGTGTTAATGTACAGAAACAAATTTCATTCGTCAAATACAAAACAAAGCACAACCTTTCAAGCCGTCGTCTTAGACTTGTTGATATGTATCACGTATAATACGAAACAAACCTTTTTATATAAAAAATATTGAATCGAAAAGATCAAAAAAGGCATCCTTGTGAGAAAGTGGAAACAAACGAAGTAAATCATATCCTCCTCTGCTCAGCAGTTACTATTAGGCAATTTGCGTTTCCACGTACGTGACACATCACGTAACGTGCCTCCACTAATTGCTACGATACGTACTCGACAGTTAGCGCTTTGAAATTCGCTACAATGTACCGATTTCGAATTTCCGTAGCT
>JAQGAB010002850.1:0-10915 GCA_034696565.1 Isotomurus graminis
ACTTGGTTCTTCTCGGTCTGCCATTGAAATCAAATCCAATGGCTCCAAGGCTTGTGAATCTTGGCCACACAGTCTTGTCTCGACTAGCCTGGGAAACTAAGACATATAAACAACGATTACGACTTACTGTTAAATATAAATCACACGAGATTTGGGATTGAGATAAAATCAAACCACCAACCTCTTTTTGAATTCGTATCCACAGTTTTGAATCTACCAACTGGTTGTCTTTAGTAGCTTTCCGACTCCACACAGACAACCTCATCCTACAACACGGACACTGGAGCGAAGTCTCGGCAACATGTTTCTTGAAACACTCCAAGCACAAAGAATGTCTGCACGGCATCGTCACAGGCTGCATCAGAATCGACCAACAAATTGGACACATCACATCTTCCCTCTTTAGAGCTCCTTCCTTCTCCGACAACTACAAAGCCAACCAAACATCTATATAATATTTCCATACAACAAATATAATGACAATTCCATAATATAAACCACTCACAAGCGGATGCTGAGTCCTTCGGCCAGCAGCCTTCGCCTTCGTCTTGCTCGTCATGATTTGTCAAACCAAAGACTCCACAGGAATCAGTCAGTTCAAAATCTTCAAAAGTACACTTATTCACATCTGTTTCCACGTCACGCCCTATCAGAAACAATAGAATCGTTATGACTTACAAGAACAATAATAATTTACAATAAAAAAACATACAAACAAACATTCTTAAAAGTAAACAACTGAATAGCAATGGATATTTTATGATACCTCGTTCACCATTCCCAGCGGAAACACAACTTCTTCGAAAATAGTTGCACCCACCAGTCCGATATTATTCCGGTTTCCGACGTGTTGGTGGAGTGTGGAAGAAATTATGTAACTGCGGAGGAGGAGGAGAGTTAATTATTACTGTGAGTTTGAGATGCTTTTATTGTTCGGTGTCCCCGCGAGTTTCCCGCTCCAGCTGAGCTTCACTCCTATAGTAGAGATGAGGTGCACTGGGGCACTGTGAGACACCTGAAGTCTTATGACAAAGGACTTAAGCTTGATAGCTTTGACAGGCTTCTTTTGTGGTCACAGTGGTCACACACACCAGTAACAGAACTTTTATGGTTGTTGCGATACTATTCACAGGGTTTCACAAATTCGGTATTCCAAGGTCCTGGAATTGTACTTTTGTCTGTAGTTGTCAAGGATGGAATGACGGGATTGCATGACGGTCCTGAATTTCGAATTCCGAATATTCTGCTGGTTTGGCAGTCAGTCGAATTTGGAGTTTTGTTGTATCTGTTAGGGAGCAGCGGAAACGATGGCAGGGGGACGTGCTTCCATGTCTGCTTATTCCAGAGCAAAGCGAGATTGCTTTGAAGAAGTCGATGGTCCTGGACCAAGTGATTATGATTTGAAGAATACTGGGATTATTGCTAAATGTGGTAATAAAGGGTTGAATGATGTACAGGACAACAAAAGCTGATTTGATTGATGTTTGATTTGAATAGAGACTGTAGCCCCGTTTGATACGAGTGCTGGGAGATCATACAATTATGAGACACCTGGTCGTGGACCTATTTACTTTCCGTTCAAACGGGACCTGTGGCAGCATGTAATGAATAGCTACAAGACTAGTGATTTTTAAATGCTCGAATGTCTGTGTTTATTAATTTGGTTGGGATATGGTGATTAGGGGAGTCCATTGTTTCGGTGGAGGAGTAGGCTTCCTCCAGATAAGGTTAACTTTAACTGTGCTGACCCTGTTTGGGGGAGGATTCCTGACCCGTGGGCTTTGATGACTCAATATATCAAAGACATGGACACAAAGAGACCTCGTGTACCCTTTGTCAAGCACGTGTCCAACTGCGTCCCTAGCACCTTCCATTCGAGAGATATCCGGTGCTTTATTTTGGGGATTGATGGTACGTTAAGGTGAAGGTTTCATATTCAGAGAAAGAGTTTAAAATACTCTGAAATGACTTATCAGGACGAATGTATCCGTGGAGTATGGAACGGAGACATAAGTATCCCGGTCCAAAGTATGACACTTATAAGGTGAGTAACTGCGGGATTGACCTTGAATGTCATGAAAGGATCATGAGGGGGACATTAACTAAACTAAGATTTCGTGTCAGGTGTACACAAGTGCTTCGAAGATCACACCTAAGGTGAATTTTGGGGCTATGGCCGCGCGGAAGGACCTCTTTCCCGCGATTCCTGGCTTTGGTCCTGCAGACTTTGTCATCCGAAAACCCCAGACTATGAACGGAGGTAATTTTCTAGGCAAAAGCTGCACCGATCCCTATTCAAGTGCCCCTAGACTATTTAGTATACTTGAAAAGCAAGTTCAGCTGCAGGTACTGAGATAAAAGTCCGTTAGGTATGGATGATTTGTATAATCTTCTAAATTCTACTGTGGATTCCTTGAAATATTGCAGCACATTCCTTGTTCTTCGGCTACTATGATTCCATCCCAGTTCATGTGGTTTTCTCCTAAGGCTGTGTCAGCTCCATTCAAGTCCAAAACTCCAGTTAGTCACTTCCAGTTGTCAATGATTGGTATTAATTTGTGGTCATGTTTGCAATCAACGAATCTTTTAAATGCAGCAAGGACTTCCTAAACCTCTTGAAGGGCCTAGTCCAGCAGAATATTTTAAACAGAAAGTTGAAGAATCTGATGTACACACGAATATTGTACCAGGAATCATTACATTTCCGCCAGAGAAAGCCCCGTTCGAAACATCTCAAGAAAGGTTTCACGACATGGAAAAAGTGGAGCAAGACTATCGTCCCTCTCCAAACGCATACACCATTCCTGGGTTCACAGATGAGATGGAAAGAGATCTGATTAGACATGCTGCAGCTATTCCAAATCCAAAGTTAGGATTTTTAACATCAGCTGACGCTCGACCTGGACGGAAATTGAAAAAGAATGAAGAAATTGTCGTTGCATGTAAATTGGATGCTCCCAGGGAATGGAGAAACATGAGACCTAAGCGAGGAGTCACTTATTCGTATTTTGGACGTCCACCGAAATATCCTGTAAGCTTTAACCCATTGGGAATCGAAATACGATTTTAATCATAGTTAACCTTCGATCGTACGATTAATTGTTGACTTTTGAAGGACTCGCCTGGACCGATTTACGACACTTGTCCCGGATACGCTGCAGTGAAAGCACGTAAATCCTGGTGGGACCCTAGATGCACTACTCGCACTGGATTTCTTAATTCAGGAGTGTCCAGGCTAACCCAGTGCTACACTTTTGACAAGAACACTCCAGGTCCAGGGCTTTATTACTCTTCAATCCCGTGCTGCAGGAAGGAGAAAGTGGGAAAGATACCGTCTCATGGTCCACGGTTTCTTCCGAAGTATGCAGAGGGTCCCGGGCCTAAGCATAAGGTAAATATTTTGTATGAGTGTTATTATGAGTGAAAGTCGGAGTTTTTAATGAAATTCATGTTGGGTCTTCTGCAGCTTCATGAAAAAGCAGACAGCATGTGGCGAGCAGGTCACCTGGGTACATTCAACGCAGACCTTAAAGGACTAGGCGTTGTGTACCCTTGGGCTGGTGGTTTCATCAAGAAGAACTTGAATATTGCCACTGATAAATTGGTTTCAATTATACGACCTGATGATTACGCTGATCTTTTGTGCACAGCAGACACATCGTTGCTGAAGAAATGCTAAAGATTGTGTAAATCTTGATTACACTTCTAATGTAAAGAGTCCCGAAATATAATACAGCAAGGATCAAATCGCGTTTTGATTAATTATTTAGTTTCGATATGAGAATGCGAATTATTCTACAACTTAAGACTACAGTCAGTAGTCAGAAACTAAGCTGGGAAATAGAGGAATGAGAAGTTTAATGTTTATGATTGTATTTAAGGCCTAACGCTGACGTTTCACACTAAAATTATTAAATTTTAATATGATCAGGTACATTGGATTTTGTTGATTAAATAATACGAAGGTTCGATCGCACATTAATCCATTTGATTAAGCATGCGTCAGTTTTGAATAGTGACTTAATTAATTTCACTATTCTGGTTCTTCAACTCAGAATGGATTTCGAATGGAAATGGAAGAGCCTTTCAAACTTTGAAACCTTTAGTCTGATTTATGATGCTGCTCTCCTGACTCTTTCTCTCTCTCTTCAAGATAAATGAAACGACTTCATCTCCTTTTAGTGCTTTACGTTCATCTCTTTCATTTCATGGTTTTATCCGTGTAAAACTTTGTATGTCTGATGTGTGTGTTTTTTCCAAAGATTTCCCTACATTCAAAGGCATTGGAGGAACTTAGCATAAAAATTAAAAGGCGAGACGAGAAGGGTCGCATTTTATGAGGGTGCTAATGGTTCTTTGATACACTTTAAAGTAGTGTGTGTCCAATGTAAAAGGTTCCACTTGGCCTGAAGTTAACTTTAGGCTCTTTACATTATCTTTCATTTGGTGAAGTGATCACGTAGGTAAACCCGAAAAGGACTCTCGAAAAGCCATTACACATCGCTTTATAAATATTCATTCACTGTGTGTGTGTACTTAATCCTTTCCTCTGTGTATAATAGTAAGTAGTAAGTATCCCTCGGAGATCCATTTCAATTACACTTTTCGGTAAAGGATTTATTCCCACTGGAAGGGCATATATATATGAGGATTAATTACAAAAAACAAACCCAAGCCACCAGGTAGAAAAAGATGAAGGGGACAAGGGATAAGCCTATCGTGTGGTAAAAAACAAACAAGTTTAGTTGTTTGTGGAGCATTCAACGAGTACATTTTAACTACAACTGAACATATACAACACAGTGTGCTTACACATAGTAGAGACTGTACACAAGGGTAAATATTGAACGAAGAGAGATGATTATTTGATGATTTAGTAAGATGAGGAGCCTTTGAAAGCAAACAAAGTACTCACTCTTCGCACTGGGACTCCAATTGAAATTCCGTTCCTTCCTTCACATAATGGCCCATGAAATGCTTCAGATTATGCCGTGAAAGATGTTTCTTTAGAGGGAAACAAAAAGCTACACATTATACTTTCTATTGTCTAATCTTTAAGATGAAGACGGAGTCTCCTTTATCTCACAGACAGGTATGAAAACTACGAAGAATATATAGGAACGGCAAAGTGATCTAAGGAGACGAAAAAGACGCTTCTGAAATTCTGAATCTCTACTCCTCTCTCTCTATACTACATGCATTTCACATTTGGTCTTCCTTTTTACGACCACGCAACCTCTCTTGAGTCTCAAAGATAAAACTCTTTCAACGCTTTATCAATTTGGAGAGTTTTTAAAACACTTTTTAAACCGTCGCTGCCTCAGACATCACAGAGGATATCCAGTTTTTATCGAGATTCACCTGATTTCTCCGGCATTTGTATGCGTTTATTGTGTCGTCGCTGGCATTGTGATAAGCAAAGTGAATAAACAAATAAAATAATCTGGTAACAATGGATAATAATACGGCTGAACTTATTTAGTAATGTTGATATGTGCTTTTAGATGTGGAAGGTACTTTCACCCAATCTTTATGGGTTTAGGAATACTCTCTTTGTGAGTCAAAGAATATTTTAAGCATGAGTATTGAACTCCTCATAATAATTATCCAAAGTTGGTTAAGACCCAAAAATAATGATTGCTTGGAAGAGCCATTGTGTCATCGTACCGAAAGCAAACAAAATGAACAGCAGCAGATGTACATTGCCTTTAATGGAGAAGCGATGAGATGAAAATAATGTTAGTTTTGGTGGTGGTATCTTCTTAGATTGTTGAAGTGGGGGTACTTGAAGTGGATGGTCAACTGCAGCCTGAAGGTACACACAACACGTACTTCTTATGGGATGAAATATATTTTCATTTGAACGAGGGTACAATTGATTATGGTAGTGATGGGTGTAGAATTGTACGAAGGAATATAAGTGAGGGAAGAAGATGATGAGAACAAGTTCTGTGGGAAGAGATGAGACTGGTAGATTGCTGGAAATACGAGTCAGTCGAGTAAGAGCGTTTGGAGAGCCAGGAAGACTGTGTCTCACGTTGCCTCACTCTCCAGTTTTCCAGAGTTCCAGTATAATATTGAGTTTTATATTTGATCGTGAAGTTTACTAAAGACTCAAGTGTTCTTCACACTTACTGAAGTGCATACTTTATCATGCTGCATAAGTCTGTGGATATTAATATTGGTGAACGTGAAGGAGGTGGTTGGAATATAATCGAGATGATCGATTTCAGAGAATGATTGCAGACTTAGATAAGTAGAAAATAGTGCGTGACACGTGTGTGTCTCTGGGCTTTTGGCGAGGAAGTATTTTATTAAAGCAAAGGGTAGCCTGTCACTTGAGTTTTGTACAATCGATCGACTTAAGTATTAAACATTCAAAAGTGAGAGTGTAAGTTGTGAAATGAATATATTGAACGCAACAAGCTCACTAAAGAAAAGGAAGGGTTGGTTTTATATTTTCTGAATTACTGAATGGCCAGTAGGAGACAAGGTTTGGTGTAGTCAGTCACAAAACGCAAATGACTCACCGATTTATAGTCTCGAGCAGTTTGAATAGTGTGTTTGATGAGTGTGTAGGGCAAGTAAATGTGAACTTGGTAAAGGTGGTGTGGACTTTGTGCCAATAATATTGAAGGATTTTTGGTCAGCCTGTTGTATGAAAGTGGTACACAGAGACCTCCGAGGTTTTCTTAGGTTGCTAAATAAGAAGTTCCTCCTGACATAGTGAAATCAATATAAATCTTGTATCCTTGTTGACTGGTTGGCTGTGTGTGTGTGGATACTTGGAGAGTGATTGAATTACTTGCGAATCTCTTGAAGAACCCGGACAAGGGAGAAGAGTAATCAGATCAGATAGAACTTCTGGTCTCCCTTGGTGGACACCGATAGGAGATGAAGGTGAGCCTTTAACGAGATTGGATGAGTTTCTGTGACTTCCAGCTTCCTTCTGTACAAGAGAGTCTAATTCAATCAAGTTCAATCCATTAACTTTAGCTATTTCTTGTATCGTTGGTTGTCATTAGACTAATTGCCCCAGTAAAGACTGAAGTTACTGTAAGTTGGACATATTCATTGGGAATTTGGGGCTTGTTGAGATAATAGATGAATTGTGTGCACTGGTCAAGTTTGATAAATGCAATTTAATCGACGATTATTAACGGAAAAGCTCATAAACTCCCTGTGAATTCCCCCAAGGGAGAATTGCAAATTGGAACAAGCCAGAACAATTCATGATGACACACGTCCAACGTTTATTTATGCAAATGGCGAGATTGCATGGTGGAGAGACACTCGTGTTGGTCATATTTTATGCAAAGGGAATGCCAAAATAAATGGCTATAAACAGCTGTAAGATTAGATAAGGATAAGATCGATGAATACGGGGTTTTTAATACAGAGTGAAAGAGTTTGTATTAAATTAATTGCGATGATTTAAGTAGTATTATTATGGTAATCATGTATAAAAGGGCAAGCAAGTTCATTGAGCATTCCTTCCCGTACAAAAATCTCAAGTGGTGTGAGTTAGCTGAAAGTATTTAAAAAACTGTAGATAACCTTTTCTCAGTGCGATGTGACAAACAAACTATATAGCTGATGATGAGTGTAACACATCATCAGTGTGGCATCTCTGACTCTTTGGCTCCAAGATGAACGTTTTTTATCAGTGCAAATTTCAATTTGCAATTGTCCAACAGGCTCATGTCATGTGTTCGCAGATGGAAATAAGCTTAAAGCTTCAACTGGTAAAATGATCTCCCTCAAGCATGCAGCTCATGTCATGTCATGATTCGCACAAAGGAGAGTTTGATGAGAATTTTTATGAAGTTAAGTAGATTCTCATCTAAGATTGTTGGAGACAAGGGAGATGAAATTCTATGAGACGCATGGGAATACAATAAAGAATAAGAGAAGAGACAAATGAAGCAAGAAAGCAGGAGGAGACGGATGGACGAGACCGACCGACAGCAGACAGATTAGTTTGCAATTTATGACAAGAAACCCGACATTTATTGAATCAAAACAAGTTTGCACTCTTTTGCACACAAGTACAAACAAAGCATGGTGCATTTGATAGTTTGAATTATCACATGGAAGGGTCAATAAAAAATATGTTGTTCAAGCGTTAAGCTAGCTAAAGACATAAGATCAACTTGTTGTAGGAAAGAGAATAAGAAAGGGTATGAGCTAGTAGATATAATATTATAGGTATTTCATGGAAAAATTCCTCATGCATCCTCCATTGTACTCTGCGTGAGTCCGTCATCAAGTTGAGATTAACATGAATCCAATTCGAATTCTGAAACGAAAATTCTTTAAGAATAAATGGGACATAAATTGATGGCAGAATGGAATTCTACTTTGAAATGTGGTTTGAGAGATTCACCCGAAGTCCAGTTTGTTGATAGCTGAGTAGAAAACGGTTAGTGTTCAAGTCTACTGGATTCTTATGCATTTGGTATTTGAATTCGTAAACACACACCTGTATCATTAGACCTTTTATTGTTTACGGTGGATACAATAAAGCTAGGTTGAAAGTCATACCATCAGGACCGAGGATGTGGTAATAGTTATCACGAGACACTGGAGGACAAGTTTGGTTGAGTTGGTCATTTGGACTTTTAGGAGAACCAGAATAGAACATTTCTTAACACCAACGGACGTGTTGATTGTGAGGGTCTCATTAATCGAAGAAAAAGGTACTTTGAGTGGGTTGTTTTTGTATTCCATTTGGACTTATCGACGGAGCACTTAACAAGATACCCAGGAAGGAATGCAGTCCTTTCAAGGCACTCCGGTGTGGTGACAGGCTGCCTCGGGTCCTTTAAAAGATACTTGGAGACTTTATAAAGATAAAGAAAGTCTTTCTTTTAAGGCAAGTCAAATGTCATATGTGTCTGCCTTTCGTGAAGTCTCCTCGACCTTCTAGAACACAACACCAGACCCCTTTTATCCTCCGATTGTGCTCTGTTTATTGAATTTATGGAAGATGTGGTTTCTTCACTCATCTTTTAAGGTTTCATCTCACTCCTCCAAGGCATACTTAATACTTCATGATATCATGATTATGGTAAAAGATCCAAAAGTTTATGGGATGAATCATAACGTGAGTTTTATTCAGACAGTTGAACAGTTCCTTGTTTTTATTCGCACTAGCGTGTTATGAATAAGTTTTGACATAATCTTTTCATTATTGTACTAGAGCGGTATATGTGCCATTAAGTTTACTTAAGCTTCATGTGAGGTAGCTAAATAAAAATACACTTAATTTGTTTCACGTAAAGTTGTTGGATTATAAGGAGACTGAAATTAGAGGTGGTTCAGAGTACACAGAGTGTTCATAGAGTCCCTTCTGAGAAATCTCTCTTGAGATCACACTTCCCTTCGAAATTCGAAGGGACACAGTTTTGCTTTCAGTCTGGCTTTTACAAGACCCTTCGTCCATTAATGACGACTGTCTCCACCGCGTACTCTGTAATTTGTAGAGTAGTCTCATTCCCTTCCTCTGTGGTTCCTTCGAAAGAGTTCCTTTTTGGCTGTGTGAGTAGTGAGTACTCTGTATTTATCCGTACTTAAGAATCCTTTTCATAAAGAATATTTCCGTGGGTTTTTGCTCGTAAGTGCCGTGTTGGTTGTTGGTTTGGTGGTGGAGAGAAGAGCAAGGGTAAAAAGTAGTCAGTCCTGGATTTAATAATGACCTATGATGATAATGAGTACTTGTGGACTCCTCACGATGAGCCACATAGCTTAGACTTTGAGGATTCTCTGTGTAAAAATCCTCACGAACGAACAATCTACACACAAAATGGTGTGTGTAAAAAAGCAACAGTCTCGCTTTTATACACTCTGTAATAGTAGTGAGGTTGTATCATCAAGAGTGTTGTGTTGTGTGGGGATATGAAAGAGTAAAAAATATCCATCTTTCGTGGTTATGTTTTACGCAATGCAGAGAGAGAAGTTAGGAGCACCTCTATTACCGAGTTTTTCTCCAGACACTGTCATTACTTTGATGATTGCATGATTCGTTGGTTTTGCCTTTCTTCCAACTCATCATCCTGGAGTCATTAAGGAAGACGTGGAAGAATAAGATGCAATTGATGAAATGATACGTCTCTCTGAAATAACCCACTTCGGTCTCTCACGTTCTTCGGAACAGTTTCCTCCACCTGAGTGAGTGTGTGTGAGTGTTGGGCTATTCAGTTGCTCAGTATAGTTCCGATATCAATAGTTAGTAACAATGACTCCTCACTTCTTGGTAAAGAATGACTTGAAGATTCTCATGTAGAAGATTGAAAGCAGAGCTTTCTGTTTTTCTGTAGGATTTGTGTACATGAAATGATACACACACTCGAGTATATTGTTCACAGGAATAATTCCTTTTGTTTTTAGGCAGAGAGACATCATTTTATGTTCGCATGTTGCATTGTTCTCTCCGTGTAATTTATGCTTGGTGGATGGAGCCGCCCTCACGAAATCTTTTTGAGAAGCCCTTCGTGTGTTTTTGGTACACTGGAAATGGTTTGCGGTGACTGGTACGGACTTGCGGACATCATAGACGTTACAGACATTACGGACCGGTGAAGAAAGGAAAGGATCATCATCATTTTGTCATTAGGTCTTCAACTATCTCTATCTCTCCAAAATGCTGGCAATTACTTGTCTGCAAATGAAGGACAAATCCATTTTCTCTTGTGTGTTTAATATGGGTTTCTTGTAAAAGGAAATGTAAGCGTCTTGAAAGGTTCGTGTGTGAATTTGGGAAAGATAGGAATTTAGTGTGTCTCTAAATCAAGAATCAATTACATGAAAGTGGAAATGATTATGAGATTTTATGAAAGACTAGAAACCAAGCCACCCCAAGGGTGGGCAAAATATACGGAAAAATTAATCCCTCATCTCAAACTTTAACTCTGTT
>JAQGAB010002851.1:0-10915 GCA_034696565.1 Isotomurus graminis
TGGAGGAGGCAGTGGGATGAGAACGAGGACGCGAATGAACAGAGAGGAGATATCCAGAAACGAGACACCGTCTCACTCTACCCCGCTGCCGGAGGCAGTCACCAAGTGAGGCACAGACGAGGCCTCATCATACGCCCTCTTTTACTGGGGCGGGAAATCCCGTGAGGCTTACTGAGCGGACCCTCCAACCGACGCTGTTGCAGATTGGCTGATTCAAATACTTTTGCCCGTTGACTCAACTTGCCCACTTCCACCAGACGCCTTTCCCTCCTTCCACTTGTAAACAGACACTTTGCCTCTCCAGCCGTTTCATATTTTATCAACTCTTCCAAAAACGCTTTCTCGGTGTGAGTGTGTGTGTGACAACTACGAGAATGGGCAAAGCCAGGACTTCTATCAATAAAACGGTAAGTTAGTTAAAGGTTAAGTGATGGTGGACTCATTAACTCAGGTGTGCGTGTGTTGTGTATGTTCCAGGCACTGAATGTGCTTAAGACCACCAAGAAAACTGGAGGGACTCCTGTCCAAACGGGTCCTGTAAGGGCCAGGGCATCTCGATCTCGGTCTCGGACTCCTGCCAGGGTAAGTCATAATTTTTCATGTAATAGCGATGCTAAGGGTTTTATTTTATACAGCATTATCACGTTGACTTTACTGTCAAAGCTTCGGTGTGCTTTCTTATTCACCTTCTAACCCAAGAACTTCTTCAGTTCAGTTTCTTTGTGACAGATGATTTAAAAAATCATAGGCTTTTTCTTTGTTATTCAAGCCTCAAGCACGTTGACTGCTACACAATCACAAAATCTCTATACTTGTTGTGTGCCTTGATTTTTCATAGCTACAAGCTGATGCTGCTGCTGGGGGTGCGGTTGACTCTAAAAGAGGGAGGGGACGGGTTGGTCTTTTTCTCTATTCTGTCACTGTTTTGCATGTTCAAGCATTTTTCAAATTCACTGGAAGTATATACTTTTAATTTTTTATGCTTATGTGTTTGCATCTATAAAGGGAACTTAATCACTTATGTATTTTTACAGCCAAAGTTGAGTCCAAAGCCAAAGGCAAAGACTCCAACACCGAAGCCATCAACCCCTGCGACCTCTTCGAAATCAAAGAAGTCTTCGAAGAAAGAGACAAAGCCAAAGCCAAAGTCCAAATCGACTAAGAGAGTTGGCAGGCCTTCAACAACTGAAAAAAAATCTGCTCCTAAGAAAGGTATGCACACACGCATATATTATTCTCTCACTCCAGTTTTTATGATTGCCTCTTATTGTTCCATCTATTTTGAGGGGAGGAATACACGTGTCACATATTTGCTGATGCCAAGAAATAAAATGTTATTGTAAATTGTGATGTATGATTAAATTCCAGAGCGTACCACACCCTCAAGATCAACAGCTGCCAAAGTGGAGAAAAAATCCACTCCTTCAGCTCCAGCGAGTGCAAGAAAGGCATCCACTGCTAAACGCGCTTCAACCTCTACGAATTCCAACTCGGCTAGCGGAAGCAGATATTCAACCAGAACCAGAGGCAAAGTTGCCATCATCGAGAATAAAGCGGGTCCGTCCAGCAGAGATTCTCAAAGCAATGTTTCGATGACCAGCCGAAAATCAGCTTCTGAAGGAGGATGGTTTTCCAGATGTAACATTGTTTAATGACATCAAGACATCTTAAACAGGCTTTCACTTAATTGTTTAATTGTGTCGTCTTTTGCTTACTGCATGCCTGCGTTTTTCTAAAATCCGGGTCATCTTTATCATTGAACTTGAATCATGAGTTCTTCAAGTTAGTTTACAGTGGAGGATGTATGTGTGCAGCAGACAACATAACTTATTATTTTGAGGTGGCAGATAGATGTATCAAGAGTATTTAATGTGCAGTGTGCGGTTTTGTATACAGTTAAATATTAAATAGTAATCTAATATTTAGAAATTAATGTTGTAGTACTTTTCCATTTGACTCGTGTGGATTTTTCTTTTATAAATATCATGGTTGTTCTTCAGAGTGGGCTAGCCAGTTCCAGTATCCAAAGACATTTATCTATAATTTGAGACGTGCTTTTATAGTTTTATAAAAAAGCAACGTGCAATTCACACTGAACCTTAGTTGTAGATTAGTTATGATCTTATGATGATATCTCCAAACATTAACACTCTGTAATACCTTCTACAGCGTTCCGCGTATTACTGTTCACTTCAGAAAAGCAGAATCAAAGTGACAAAAATAAGGGAATTTCATAGAAAAAAACTAAGTAAGCTAAACCACGTTGTTGCTCTCTGTGTTTTCTACTGTTTATACAAAATGATGATCTTAATAGCTGCTGTGTAGAATGTAGAATTGTTAGAAACCTTACAGGGAAAGAAACTCATGGGCAATAGAATAACATAAAGATTAAATATCATTAGAGGAAGCTTTTTAAATCGTCGGATAAAGTTGAATGTTGGTCAGACAAAATGATATTACTCAAGAATTAAGTTCCGAATATGCAGGGTTGAGATAAAGGTAATTAGCGTGTTCATCAACGGTACAAGTGGTCTCCATTATCCTAATTTTTCCTATATCATTTCTTGCCCACCTACTTTCACACAAATATGTAATTCATTGCAGAATTGCAAGTGTATACCTTTAGCGTTTAGCACAAATCTAGGAAAATAATCAAAGGAATTTTTACAATATTAGCATCTTTTTCATCAATTAGTCTACTAATTATTAAGGCACTAGAAATTCGTAATTTACAACAGAAGCAGACAAATACACACACGGCAAGTACAAATTCGTGATTTGTTATTATTGATTAATACACAATGCTACATAAGAAACACAGCTGAAAGCAGAGGAAATTACATGTAAGTTTATGAATCGTAAGATGATTGCATAACACAAAGTATGCAGTGCATGAACTTTAAAGTGACTCCAGAACTCAGCTGCTATATATTTATTCTCATTCATTAAAAATGATAATTTTAAGCTTTGAGTTGTTAACAGTGCGAGATTACAAGATTATTTTACCCTAATCTAGACCAGAGAGAGGTTTTATAAAGGAATATTATATTATGCTCAACAACAACTCAACCATTTTAATTTTCAGAGTGTATCAATTTTACAGATTAGTAATTTTTAGCAAAACTGATTGAGTAATTTAACACACACTTAGATTAATTATTTTATACACATGTTTACAACAATGTATAACATCATCAGATAAGCTTCTGAAGAACATGTTTTGTGAATTAAATAGACTTGTTGAAATTATTTTTGGTGTTTATTTTATTGAATTTCAAAACCTATTTAATCTGATGATATGAGGAGAAAACGATACCACGAAATATTAATGCTGAATACATGCATGTCACATGTAGAGTGTGTAGCAGTCTCTTAATTCTTATACATATCCTGTATGAGAATCCCGGTATTTGTCAAAAAATGCTGGTTGTGTGTAGATATTCTATTTAAATATTTCAAAGAGAAAAGGTACAATAAAAAAAATCAAGAATGAGATTCAAGATTGTGTATAAAGAGAGATAAAGGATTTGCTGTGGTTGTATGAGAATGGTGATGGTTCCTGGGCAAATGGGTCAGTCATTCAATTTTTGTATTATGCATGTGTCTCTGTGTACCTAATTTTTGTGATCTGACAGCTCTACTTCCACATGATGCAGGTCTAGATGAATGATGACTTGGTCTGTAAACCTGAGATTGGTTTCGGCCATCATAAGAAAACGTACAACAGAATAAAAGATGCTTTGCAACCATGAATCAGAAGATGTGCACGAAGATGCGGTTTAGTGAATGTAGACTAGTAGTACTTTATATCACAACTGAACAGAAAAGACTTGTCCCCTCAGAAGAAGTTGGAAAAGAATCAAAATATCTAATCAAAAAGCAGTAGTATTAAAATCCTTTGCGGCTGGCTACTTGTTTCTTAAAATGGGAACATAAAGGGGCAAAAGGTAAACCAGGTAGTCACAGTCAACTCTCATACTCTCCTTCATCTCTCATCATCGTCGTGATCTCAGTTCCCAATTCCCAAACTTCTAATAGTCACATACACAACAACAATCCCAACTCCCAACGTGTGCAACGATGATGAGAAAAGAAGAACCCTCGTTGAAATCTCATGAAAAAATTAAATGTTATGAATAGTCAATCGATGCGAATCCTCGTAAGAAGACACAACTCACTAGTCTATGAAGCTGATCATATCGTGTCATATGCTAATAAAAATATTTTGATATGTTATGTGTACCACAGGTGGGGAGGTATTAAACTATAAAACACCCGTCAATAATACGAAGCATCTCTTCTAATCCACACTCAACTAGCACACAGTGTATAATACCAACCAACAAGCCAACCTGCTATCTACGGGAAGAATGGATTATCCCAATTCATCTTTCAACCCTTTCAAACCCATCCATTCTACAATTCTACCTGCCTGGTAGGATGATATTTGTTGTGTTATTTTAATAATGCCATGTTTTGGGGGCTTCTTATTACCTACCTACTACTACTACAAACACTCTCCTCAGTCTTTATTCCTAACTAACTTTTCGTTGAAGTGCATTTAGAAGAGCCACCATCACACACACTATATACACTTCTGTGACCACAAATGAGAGACCCTGCATGGCTCTCTCAGGTGTATGTGTGTGTGTGTGAGTGAATCTCTCAGGTATACTCTATTGTAATAAATGTACATGTAATGGTTAGGGAATGAGAGAGAGACAGGACAGGTAAATTGGTAGTTGTAAAAATGAGGGGTATCATCCACACTCAGTCAGAGCATTTCATACTATTTCATATGGCGAGTCTCTTATAATATTCTGTAGTAAATCTGTTGGATGTGAAAAACACTCTTCTTCTTGCGACCAAAAGAAGTAAAGTAGGGCAGGCCAACCTATACACAATATATATAATGATTGCACATTCAACATGTATTCTTTCTCACTGATCTCCACTCCTGTTAAATCATAAGGCTAAAATGTATAAGTTCTAAAGAGACTCTAAACTCTAAAGTTCTCTAATACATTCACACAAATAGCAAAAGCACAGGCACACACAACACATATTCCTCTACATCTAAACTACTACTACTATACTCAGCCCAACAACCACCAACAGTCTTTTTATATAAATTTTATTAGCCTCAGCCTTCTCGCCTATACATTTCTTATTAAGAAGAATTTTACTCAGGGATAGAGAAGAATTATAAGAAGAATGAGCCAAAGAACGGCCAAAGTGAATGGTCTCTCTCTCTCTCTCTTATTATTGTGTCTCTCAAGTATTCTTCTGTGAATGTTCTGTGTTCCCTTTTTTTAGATAAAATTCCTAATTAGTTGTATATCCATGTAGATTACCAAATACATTTTTAGCCTTTTAGGCTAATAATGGTCCGTGTACAGCAGCAGAGGTTAGACTTCTTGGAGAGTTTCCAGTAAGAAATAAAAGAATATACAACACCAGGTTAGTCTAATAGATCTCCAAACAACTTGTATACTCAGAGATTCATTCATAGGAGACTCATATAGTCAAAAGTGAATGTTTTAATTATTCTAATGTGTTTGTGTGTGTATTCTTGAGTGTTTTACATGTGTATAAAATAATAATATGTGAATGTTGGTGATTAACCTACAGGAGTCTTTAATATAGAAGAGGAGGAAGGAAGAAGCCTTAGGAAAATAAGGAAACAAGAAGAGTATTACTGAATTAACAAACCTAAAACTGGATTTATGAAGCTACTTAAGTCCATCTTATTCCTACATTTATTACACACAAGACATAATGGTCGCTGACTGTCCTAAATTCATCCCCAATATTTTTAACAATACGAAATGTTCGACGTGTTTTAAAACACGAGAAGAACATGGGGATGTGGCTCTGGATTCCAAGGTTAGTTTGGTTCATTCTTTCTTAAATAGCTATAGTAGTTGTATGTTTAAAAGTTTAAGTGGGTGTGTGTCAAACAGTCTTGAAATTGTTGAAATCGTGTTTTAAAAATATACATTATATAATATGTACAAGTTCAGTTTGAGTCTCAGAGACAATAACCTAAATCTTAATAGTTTAGGAGTGACAGATTCATTTATTTAAAGTTGGTTTAAAGGGCGTGTTTTGTGCGTGTAGGCTCAGTTCATCATAACAGTTAAACATTAATATTATATTATTATTATATGTGACATGAAGAGAGATATGGATGTAAGTTTAAAGTGTTTTTGAGGAATGTGGTGCAACGCAAGCGATCCTTGATTCTTGACATTCTATCGATGGTGTGGTGTCAATTACACAGAAATTAATCCATCATTGTTCATGCTAAATATTTAATGAGGAGTGTTTGTATTTTGTTTTTGTAAGCTGACCTTTTGACGTTGTTCTCATTTTTCAGTCCCTGAGGAAAGTCGTTAAATGCGGGTATCTATTCGTCGCTCCCAGGGATTGGGATTTTTGTAACCCTGCTGTTCATCGTACAAAAGTATGAGTACTTAATCATCTGAAGTGTACATATGTATGAACCATTTAACGAGTTATTTGTTAATGCATCTCCTGCCCTTTTTATTCTCTTCAGAGGTGGCAAAGAAGATGGTTTGTCCTGTGGAGTGATGATCAGTTAACATGGTCCATTGATGATCAAGTAATGACACAATTATGCCTGTTTAATGTCCAAAAGAAAACGAACTAGTGACCCCAATTTTCTTCCCTACTTTATTCCAGCCGGACACGATACCCCAAGGATCTCTGGACATGCGAGAAATCCTGGAAGTAAAGAATGCAGAAGACATCACTGAAAACACATACAGTCTCGCCCTCACAGGGAAACAAACCACCTTCATTAAAGGCATGAATAACGAAGATATCAAGTCATGGCAAGCAATGCTCGGCAAATACGGAAACAAGTTAATTACAACTGGAAGTGGAAAGCGGAGTCTCACATTACCGGGTGGATTTGGATCTTCTAACTCAACTAGATTCGGTACACATTTTTAACACAACCCAATTTAATTATCATATTATTACCATTCAACCTCAGCACGCATGATTCCTGCATGGAACTGTCATGTTTTTAATCGTTTTATTTTATGGGCTGCCTGTAAAGATGTAAACTTGAGCATGGCTTGTTTTATTTCTTTATATCCACGTGTAGAAACTGGTGTAGTGATAGGACCATCTCAGAGACCGAGATTCCACAGTGTCACCACTGCTTCCTTAGGAGGACTCGTCACATCTCCTACAAGTCCTTATGCCAAGTCCTCCTCTTCCGTTATTTATCCAAGTAGCCCTGGAGGTGACGATGATGAACATGTCTTTATCTCATCAGGAAGTTCTATTCCTTGTATTACAAGCGTCACCCCAAAGATTTCCAGTAGTGGAAGTGTCGGCAGTTCACCTGGAGGTACTTCATCCCACCACTCCCCTTCCACTTTCCTCAGTGGACTGGCTCCTGCTCCTAATAAATCTTCTCTCAAGTCTTCCTTATTATCCTCCTCACCTTCTGTTTCCACTTCAAACTCTTCCAACACTAGCACGAGGTCTTTTTATGTGTCACTTGCAAATGTTCCTAAAGGAAAAACTTACCGAAGCTTTCCTTCTTCTTCAATTCGAACTTCTGCAACCAACACACCCACTGGCTCTCGTCTTCTCTCTTCCACAATTTCACCCCCAAGTCCTCCTACAAGTCCCCCTGTGTCGAATGTACCTTCTCAACCTGCATGTACATTTTTATTTCTTATCTTCATTATTTTCTCAAGAAAGGTTTCTCGGGAATTTTATTAAATTATTGGATCTCTGATACGGAATTTTTAGGCTCTGATCAAGACGTCTCTGCATCTTCACCTCCTACTAACACTGATTTTGGTAAGTGCTATGAGTCCACTGATGTCACAGACTACAGTTCGTGTAGAACAACCAATTCCGTCCGAGCTGTAAGTCATTTTAATACAACGCATATAACGCAAAATCCAATTCAAAATCTTAAGTATTATACTTGCTTGGTGCAGCTCCGAGGAGATCCGGATGGATGTGGTGGGTTGGATACATCTGATGGGGGGCCCTTAAGGAAAGGCTGGCTTCTGAGACAGACTAATAATGTAAGCTGGTCACTTCAAGATTAATTGAAAGTTCCTTTTGACCACACTTACTTTACACCTATTCTGTCATTACAGGACTGGGTGAAGCATTGGTTCGTCCTACAAAACAACGCCTTACTTTTCTACGAAAATTCGGAAGAATTAAGTCCTTTAGGGAATATAGAGATAAACGAGCAAACAGTCATTCGTCAGTTCGATTCCAGTAGACATTACGGGTTTGAAGTCATCAATAAATCTACCGTCCATAAGTTATCCGCTATAACAAATGGCATGAGAGGAATTTGGATGAAAGCCATTGAAGCCTCCAAAAGCAAATCTCGCTTGGAATCTGAAGTCATTCAAGAGCCTCATTCTTCGCCTAACTCCATCGCGAATCCTCCAAGTCCTCCTTTAAAATCAAAGAAATCTCGCTGGAGAAAGAAAACCGATCTGAAAATCTTTGAGTCTCTCAAAGATGAGTTTGGAGAGAGGGAGCGTGAACTAGAAAACCTCAGAACAGAGCTTAGGGGTGACTCTCCTAGAATGAGAGAACTCCTCAAAAGCCAAGCCTTACAAATCGACAATTTCCGAACCCAAATCTCCTCTGGTTTCATGGAAATCGAGAAACTAGAGATGTATTGTAAAAATCGAGAGACAGAATATTCAGAAAGTTTAAAGTGCAAAGATGAAATTATAGAAGAAATCCGAGAAGATTTATCCCGTGAAATGAACCTGCGGGAGAAACTAGAACAGCAATCTAGAGACCTGGAACACCAGTTGGACTTGGTCACCCAACAACTTTCCGATATAACAGAAATTCTTCGGAAAACCGAAAACGAAGCGGATATCCACGACATCCGATACAGACAAATGGAAGACCTTATGAAAGCTCAGAAGAGACAATTGTGCCACGAATTAGATTTACTTAAGTCTCGGTGTAACGATCTCACGGAGAAGTTATACCAATCTGAGAAGATGGCCAAGAGTTTAAAGACAAAGTTGGGAAGAGTTAAGAGTCAGTCACTTAAAGATAAGCAAATTGAATCGGACGTTTTAAATAAGATAAGCGACCTGGAAGAAAAAATCCTTAGGTTAGATGCCTCTCCGCTTCTGTCTCCTAGTTCGGACTCTGTAACAATGACATCCCCAGTCCCACCCAGTCCTTCTGGACCTCCAAGTGGCGGTGGCATAGTCAACGTTATCATGAAACTCAACGATCTTGACCAAAGAGTAGAGAAAGCCGTTGATTCCTACTGGTTTAGACGTGGCGAGCTGGAAGAACTAGTAGGAACCTGCCAAAATTGCAGACTATTAGAAATGGAAGTTGAAGAAAGGGAAGATCGACTAGAAGCATTGGAAAACAATCTCATGAAGCTGGAAATGGAATTCAGCAATAAAGTTAAAGAGCTCAAGGAATTTGTGAAAGAACGGCCGGAACATTCCGAACCTCAACCTACAACTGCTCAGACTATCAACAAATACCAAGCTGAGATTGAGCAACTTAGGGTGAGTCATAGTTAACCAACCTTGTCTTGTACTTGTAATTAAAAGCTTCTAGTAATTTTACATCCTCTGTTGACCACAGAACTTATGTGCCAAAGGATTGGAAGCAATGGAAAATAGTCACAAAAGAATGGTCATGGAATTAGAAGAGAAACATCGAAGAGAACTCCAAGCATTAAGGATAGAAAAAGACAATGAGCTTGCAGAAGAAACGAAGGCCACACTTTCAGGTTCGTTGCGTGTCTGAAATTGACAATTGTTATTTAACCAACCCTATTATCACACACATCGTTTAACGACAATTTTCATCACAGCTCTTGACGCTATGAGGAAAAACCACCAAGTGGAACTGCAAAGAGAGATGGCCAAGTTTAAAGAGGAGTTCATGAGGAAGTTCCAAAGTGGTCAGGACTTGTCAGACTTGCATCGTGAGCATGAGTGAGTCCATCTTTCCTTATAAAGAAACTCAAATGTCAAATGTGTCTAAGAAAGAAGCCAAGTATGACACCAATCCAAATGTTTAATCATTTATTTCGCAGACAAGAGTTGACTGAAGTAAAGGAAGAGATTCTAAAGTTATCCGAAAAGTATTCGTTGAAATGCGTGGAAGCGTCAAAACTGGAGGAAACCATTGGGTCCTTAAAGACTCAATTAAATGAAGCCAAAAGAAGAATATTAGACTTGGAGGGAAATGACTTCCAAAGTAGTTGCAATTCTGCTTCGTCTGCATCCAGCAAGGTAAATAATAATTAGTCAGTGTCACTCTGTGTCTCATGAATAATTCATAATCTTGTTACTACAACCAAATGTTGTGTGAATTAATTCATGTGTGTCTAACTCGTTGTTATTTGTTTGTTTGTGTTGCTTTACTTGTTTCATCCCATATTTAGAAGCCAGACCAAGTCACCGCTTTACGTTCACGCTTAGAACAACTTATCCTAAGTAATGACCGTTCTTTTACTATTTATTATTCTTTATAGTGCTTGTCCCACACTACTTTATTGCACTGCAGAAGATTCAATAAGGTACTGATATATTTACTGGTTTTAACTTCAGGCCGTCCAGTCGACCTCGTCGATGAGGCCCAAGCCAAAGCCTCGAGTGACCAAGCAGGGAGCAGCTGTGAAGCTGGAGGAGGACCGTTCGGGACCCTAAGGAAACCCAGACATTCCATAATCAGATCACCAAGTTGTCCTAAGCTGGGAGAAGCTAGACTATCACTCCTCCAATGAGAATTAAAATTATTCTAGTTCAAACCTATTTAATCACCTTTAACTGGAGACGTATATTACTATTAGTTGTTTAACTCAATAGAAGAGTAACTTAAGTACTTAACAGTAGACTTGCTCCACATC
>JAQGAB010002852.1:0-10912 GCA_034696565.1 Isotomurus graminis
CGGCGGAGTGGTGACCTTCGACTGAAGCGACGGCATGGAAGTCGACTACTCCGTGACTGTGGCGTGTGAATAAAGTGTGGAAGTGTCGATGGGCGAAGGGAGGGACGTTAAAGGGCAGCGACGCGTTGGAAGTTAATGACAAGTCGCCATGCGTTCCTTGGAAGGCGATGCGTTTGTTGAGGTCCGTTTGAAAGAGAGTCACGTTCGCCAGCGTCTTGTTGGAGTTGTTGAACAGAATAAATTGAAGCTTCGAATTAGCTGAGACGTCTGTTGGCCTGAAGAAGAGTGCGAGGGTTGCTTTGGGGTCAAAGGTCGCTCGCTGGGTCACCCGAAATCCGTAGAGGTCATCCACGACCATCCCATAAAAGTCCACAGCCCGTGTGAGGTCCCCAGGAAGAGTCGTTCTGATGGAAAGTGAGTTTGAAGAGATGAAAGAGGAGTTCCAAAGCCACCCGTCCCGAAACTCCTGTGTCGTCAGGCGCAAATCCAACCGCACTGGAATGTCCTCAGCACCTCGTCCAGTGATTTCCAGGTCTGCAATTGGAGCGGAAGTGACTCTCCTCTTCTTGGAAGGTCCAGAGAGACCGGAAATCGGGCAGTGAGGATCCCGGAAGTTGTTTGAAAACCCTGGTGAACCTATTTGACAGAATCTTATTCTTGAAGCCTTGTGGTTCGGGTCAGGACGACGGTCATCGGCCGAGTGAGTTTGCGCAAAGATTCCAAACACGTTAAGACTTCCCGCGGTTTGCGGCGGAGTCAAAACGATGAGCGATTGGGCAGCGTCGTTGATTTCTACAGGAGGAAGCAATTCAGGCTCAACTCTGAACCGGAGATTCCACTCGAGGACTTCCACACGTACGATGTCCTTTGGGAAGGTCAGGTTGGCGTAGGTCACGAACCGCGAAGGACTGACCTTCGACGGGGTCACCTGCTCCAGCGTATCCCAGGTGTCCCCGAATTGGTTGGTGAACTGCAGGTGGAAGTGCGTCACGGGGAAGGTTGAGACAACAGTGACCTCTGCTCTGTTCCCTCTCACGACGTTAGCTACGTTTGGGTGTGTGAGCCACATGGCCGGTGACCTTTGACTTTTGACCTTCTCAGGACATCCGTCGCACTTGTCTATTCGTAATGGTCCTGAGTCCTCAACCGCAGCGGTCAGGTGGGACAAGTTGTCGTCATTCACAAGATCGCTAAGGACATGTTCTGCGAATCCTCCTTCAAGCAGAGATTCATCCAGACTCACTTGAGATCCATTGCGAAAGACGTAGGTCACTTGGAGGGACGTGACCTCTGACCCAAGGGGACTGAAGTCATTTGCAGTGATCCGGAAGAGGAGACTTGGCCTGGGGGAGTAGACGGAGGTGTGGGACACGAGGAACTTTCCCGCAGACAGGGCGACGTATTCGTATGCGTTGGGGAGGAGAGTGTCGTTGAAGACGTTGTCGCTGCAGGTGACGTTGAATGCAAGTCGGATGGACGGGTGAATAGAAAAGACGTTTGCCCTTAAGCAGTCGAGGTCAAAGGTCACGTTCAAGTCCAACCGAATCGCCAGTCTTCCTTGGGTGAAGTTTGCCTTGTGGTTTAGTTTGGTGATACAGTTGGGAGGAGAGTAGGACGTGTATTCGAATGAACATTGACCTGAGGGGGAAGGAAGGCCGAGGGGGGAAGTGACCTTGACCTCCACGTCCACTTGAGGGTCACCCAGGGTCACGAAGGGTGTTGTAATTGTGACGGCGACTCTTCCTATTGAAGGGCGAGTCGGGACAGTTGACAATTCTATGAATCCAAACGAGTGGTACAGCGACCTTGCTTGGATATCGAAGATCATCGCCTCATGATACGATTGGGGGACGGAGAGGCCCTGGGGGATGGAAGGGTCGTCCGGTGACCTTTCATCGAGGGTCACGAGGATTTGGAATTTCTCTTCTGTTGCAGGGTCCTCGTAGAATGTCTGAGGAATGACGAAGTGGCCAGTGACGAAGGGTCTGTCCGGGTGGATGGTGACTTGTGGGAATCTCCTGATGAGGAAGTGTTCGGGACTCTTCTTCCAGATGGAAATGCTTAAGTTCTTCTCTGTTCGAAGCGGTCTACTTTGTCTGTCCAGGACGAGGACACTGAACCCCACCCACTCCCCCTGGACGTAGTCATCCTCATCCTTGTCCAAGTGCAAAAGAATAGTTGAGTTCCTGAGGTCCACGTGGACCTTGTGCAGCGATTCATACTGCAGTAGGGGTGGGTGGGGGTGGTTGAGACGGAAAGAACGAGTGCGGAGGGCAAAGGGGACAATTGAGACGTCCCCTGGAATCGCTAAGGATATCTTCTGCTTCCCTCCGCCCCCCGGAGGAACTTCCTCGGAGTCAACAGATGTGAGAGTCTCGTTGGTTAGTTGGTTGAGGATGTCGAAAGTTAGAAGAAACGAGGCGGAGGAAGAGGGATTTTTGGTGGTGAGGACAAAGGTCATATTGGAGTTGGGGCGGATGACAGGGACGAGGTCAAGGGAAAAGGCCAGGTCACTTGCGGGGGCAGTTGAGACTCCTCCCACCAGAAAACAGTACACGAAGAACCAGACGAATGTTGTGGGATTCATCGTTACTAAAGATTAACTGAGGAATCGTCTGGAGAGTCCGAAGTGGTTGAATGTTGAACGAGCCAATTAATTCTGATCAAGTTAAATGGCCTCTTTTGACTCCACCGAATAAATTGAAGGTTAACTTCGCATTTAATTGTCCTGTGTGCCTCACGGGTTAAATCTCTCTGTACTACTTGCTTGAATTGAACCTTGAACCGTAATATAATAATAATCTTTGAGGGACTAGGGCAAAACTGGTGGAGTTACTTCGAGAGCTTTCAGTAAAACATTTGACATTTTAACATGCAAGGTTTTATGCAATACATACCCAACTTCACAATTCCTTAGGAGACCTGTACAGTAAGCAGAGTCAAACTACGGTTAGGAACAGGTAGTGTCGATAAGCTATTTATTTGTTGAGTTTTCTTAGCACTCCGTTTCTTCAGAACTGATAAAAGTTCCTTTGAAAACAAGACATTTTGCTCCCAACTAACAAGTAACTATTAAATCCGCTAGGTTATTGTTAATTAATGTTTAGTGCCAACTCATAAATAGACAGAAATAAGTGTGTGTTTCACTGCTCGGACAATATAGTTTATTTTCAATTGAACGTCACACAGTTAATTTACAATTCGTATGAGCAAGTAAAGTAATTCAAATGTTACTGATTTCCTACGATACATGTTTACATAAGATTTAAGTATATCGCACAATTATACATTCTATAGTCAAAAGTCAAGTTAGTCTCTATAGTTATTCGGTCTAAAGACTTAAATGCCACTTAATGTTAATGTTAAGCCTTTTACTTATTTTTAAAACCTTTTAAAATCCAATAGGTCATGGCTAATAAATTATTAAAGCAGTAACTTGTTTATTTCGAAAAAATAAACTTAAAAAATCTAAATTCATCTTTAGTAACAAAGCAAGATTTTTTATTTTTCGTATCTCGCCCAATGTAATTTTCTCTCTTTCCTTATACGGATTTACAAAGGGAGCAAGCGAAATTTAGCATTGAGCGAGATACGGAATTTTCACTTTTCTTCTCCGCTCCACCCACCTCACACTCCCCCACCACAGCAGTGGTGACTTAATCATGAGTATCTCGCTGCAAACGAAGAAACCCTAACACGGTTTATTTTGTTAAGGCTCGAAGGTCACATTTTTGCAAAAAAACTTATTTTGGCTTTAGGCATCCACAAATTTTGCATTGTAAGCATCTTTTACTGTACTGTAGATTTTAAAAACGGAACGTTAGACATTAATATATTAGAAACTCAACTATTATGCACTTGTAAAGTTGATTCGCCGGTTTAAATGTTTTCTAAAGGAATTCTTTGAGAATTAGCTGCTGAATTCCAGCAAAAGGAATAAGCAAAACTGCATCTACAATGTGTAGGATTTCAAAGCTAAAGTATGTCGTTATTGTAGATCTCTTAAGAAAGAAAAAATTGAATCCGAATGCTCTTGTATGAAGTCGGATGGGGAATACACATTTAATCCGTCTCGAAATACACCCTCTGCGTTTTAGTCCAACAATTTTGTGTCTCCAAACATGAATAAGTTCCTTGCTTTGTTCGTAGCATTGTATTCCGAAATTCAAGGCATACGTTAGCGCTATACTGGCTGCAATAACTAATATAGGCATCATCCAATATACATACATGGGAAGAACAAAAGCCAGTGCTATTGATAAATATCCTAGAACAACAAAAATTGCCGACACTGCACTGAAAGAAGCACACAATGTGACGCCCAATACTTCATCAATGAGTAAGCTGAGCAAAGATAGTTTCGCAAACGCACGTAAATGTTTGGCAAGCAAAGCTTCCAAGTGTAAACAGACCTTGACTTTAGCTTTCAGACTTTCAATGGCATTCCGTAGTGAATCGTAAGCTGTAATGGCGAATAGAGCGACGAGACATTCTAATCTCCAAGATTCTGCTATTGCTATAAACAAGAAAGCAAATCGAGTTAATGTTATCAAACATGGAATATCTTGCATCTCCACAGGAAGGACAGCTTCAAAGAATGCAAAGAGCGGGTCTGCTTTCAGGTAAATGACAACCGGAATTCCTAATATTAGAACTACTTCAATTAGAATTGCCACGAGGATGCAAGTCACCTCTAATTGGTTAATCCATATAGCCTGAAAGAATCGGACTTTTATCATCCTTACATTTCCTGTAAGAAAGCGACAATATTTGTATTTCTTCATTCGACAAAACCACACTTAATAGTCTAATGGTAATAGTGCAAGTCAAGACAATTACCTTGTCGCTGTTGTAATGCACGCAAAACTTCATTCCAGACATCCAAAAACATCCAAGAATTTAATCTCAAATTTAAAAAGGATATAACGGCAAATCCCGTGGTTACCAATGTTATTATTGTAATTAATAGCTGCAAAATATTTAAGGTAGACTTTGACTCCAGGATATCGTGTACCAGCAGCCCACAGCAAAGAAATAAATATAATACGAGAACAATGCAATTAAAGTACCAAAATAAATGTTCTGGCTTGAATCGATTAAACTTGAGCCTCCCGGCTTTCTTGCTCCAAGTTATTTGCGATTTTGGCATCCAATTTGTCAGCGTAAAATGAACAGTTATCGGTATTGAAGATGACATTGAAATCAGTACTGCAGTATTTTGTGCTGCTCTAACATCAGGGCCAGCATCAGGTCCTTTATTGCCGGCAACTTGAGCACAACTAGTTCTTTCTACAGCCCCTAAGTCTTTAGAACAGACAGTGTAAGAAGGAATTGCTTTCTATTTGATGTCACAGGTGAACAGGAAGAATCTTTTATTGCATTATTAACTTCCAAATTCTTAACCCAAATTTAGTTAATTTCCGTACTCATTACTTTTCCAATGCTTCCGTGTAACTTTCAAACTCTTTAATTTGGAAATCAAACCCACCAGAAAAGGAATCAAATTAAAAAGTCCAATTTCTTATTGCGGGAGTTAATAGACCAATTTTTTGTCCCTATCATTTAGTTCCTGATTGTAATAAAATGTTTCAAAGTAATATTGGGGATTCTTAAAAAGCGTTGTATACTACTTTTAAGTACTCTCAAAGAAATTCAAGTATAGTATGGTCCGCAGAGTTTAAGAACAGAGTACCGTAGATTTGTATACCTATTCAGTGTTCATATCCTAGTTTGCAAATTATTGGTCGTTTGATTTTATTTACGGGAATAAAAGTCTGTTAGTCGAATCAGTCCTCTCGAGCCTATTATCCAAAAGACAACCTTGGAGTTAATTAAACTTGTTTGGTATTTCTTTTACTCAGCCTTAGTCAAACCTAAGGAAGCCTATCGATTTGAAATTAGTTTGTCAAGTTTGGTCCACATGAAACACGCGCGATTTGAATAAACTGCTCAAACGGCATGATAAAATCATGAATTACTGTATAAACCGACAAAAGAACCCGAATTCTAATACTCTTGAGAGATCGATGGATAACTTCAAATAGAGTTAGAATAAGTGGAGAATTTGGAAACCATAATAAGGAGTTAAATAGTAATGAATAAATATTTCCCTTACAAATGAAGAATACAACTTGCGGGATTTTCTGATTATCTTGTAATAGAATGTGAATGAAGAGAGTGTTGAACTTAGAAAACAACAACAGCACATGGTAAAGTTCTTTGTGCTTAAATCTAAAGGAATTCATTTGTAAAGTCTCAATTCTGTCGACTTCTGACTTAATATAAATAGTCAAATCGATTTATGGATACGCAGATTTCCGTCCATTTACCTTGCGCTCATAAGCATAGGGAAGTATTCTTCTCCCTACCTGAGCAAGATTCTTCTTCATAAATAGAAGAGCAGCCACTGCTGCGGGGGTTAGTTGTTGTTTAGTTTTCTTTGGTATTCCGAGTTACACTCGAAGCCTATTAGGTTAAGTTTAGTTTTAGTTCCTGAAGACGTTTCCAGGAAATCAATCTCCTTCCAAGTTCAGCGCTTGAGGCAGATTGAGACTGAAGACCTTCAATCCCAGTCTCTCTTCATACGAAGACGAGACTTCCATTCCTTTCCTAAGGATTCACTATTGTGTGTAAAATAACACCTGTGTCCGTGTTCTAGCACTTATTCCTCATATTGCATAGCTACACTTGACCTCACACATTGCATACTGTCCTTACGCGTTGCATATTGTTCCTGGTGCGGTGTAGAAGACTTCTGGAAGTGCTTCCCTACACCAAGAATTGTGAACGGGACTCCACAAGGTTTCATAGTTAGAAATCCCTTCACACATTCATGTATGATATGTCAGGAGATCTTTATAGTCAGGGTGGAGTTAGGATGAATTAACAGATCAGGTCACTTGTGGGGCCTGCGGGACTCATCATACATGAAAGAAAACCCCAGAGAGATCGTCTGATGTTAAATGGATTATAATTTGTATAGATCAACTGAGGATTACTCTGGCGAGTCTGCAGTAGCAGAGTGAAGGTTGTAGGATGAATAAATTCATTCCAAGGGAGTAAAATGATCGCATTTGGATTAACCTAATGAATTGAAGGTCAGCAGAGATTGGCATTTTGTTGTCTTGATCTGCGTGTCTAATAGTTCTCGTTGTACAAAGCCAAACTTGCTCTGTAAGAAATACATTCGCACGAAAATGAATAAAGTGATGTGGTTTAATTAAGAGTTCTTCATCCGTAGGTTACTTAATCCACTAAATACACAATTAATGACACCTTGCAAATAAACACGACAGTTTTAATCACTTAATTAAGTTTGAAATAATTGCACGCGATGCTGAATAGATCTTCCTTTAATAGTAAATGTGAAATAGAAAATGTAGTTTCATGATGAATATTAAATAACAATTATTGGTGTAGTGTGTCAAGAGCCACTTATGCCTCATTAAGTCCTTCAGACAGATGTCTCGTTCTAATGGAATGTGTGAATGAGGAATCCACCAAGAAATGTAATAAGACGTATACGGTAGGTAAGCAAATAGTATGCGCGATCCCATATCAAGTCACACTTAAACCGACAACGATATTAATATGTATTGTATGTAAACGTATTCATATTGAAGCCACTACAAAGATAATTTTAATTTTATTCTGAATTAAAACGGTGATATTTCAAGCTGAAATTGTTTGACTTGAAATAAAATTGACTTTGTGTGCTACTGGAAGAAAATTAAATTATTAAAGCTACACTTTGTACGCTGAGACTTTACAGTGGGCTTTATTAACAAAAGGTTAATTAAACAAGGACACTACATTTTAATCGTTTTTTAACAAATTCACGAATTCATGTTATTAATCAGCAGGTTATTTCAAATTAGTTACTGATAATAGTTTAGTAATCTACCTCTAACCCTTCTAGGTATTTTAAGCCCCCCAAATCTAATGGGATTTCGCTTTTATCGAAATATTTGTCCAACACCGGCTGCCACTGATTCTTGTCTTTTCCATAAACTCGGAAAACTCTTTTAGTTTCAGGATGGAAAGCTTGTCTAGCTGCATCCACAATTACTTGAGCGTACACAGGGGCTGCAGAAAAAGCATTGAGTTAAACATATTTAATTCAAATACAGTTTTTGTACAGGAGACTTACTGTTAACAACAAGTATCTTGTTCGCATATCCAGGGAACTGGTTTTCGTACATAAGAACAACACGGACAACAAAGGAAATGCCTGCAGATAAACGAATTGAAATGTTAGTAAGCACGAAATCTTTAACAGTAAAGCCCACTAATTAACTCACATTGTAAACAGCCGTGATTCACAAGGTTGAATTCATCAACATTCATGAGAAGAACTGCCTGGGACACATTCTGGTTTTCGTTTCCAAGTTTCCTAACTCTACTTGTAATCGTTTCAAAGTAGTTGGCAACGTGCCGCATGAGACGCTCAATATTTCCTGTCACTGCTGCTTTCCGTATGTCCCATTCTCCCAGGTTTAAATACATTGCTTATTAGAGAGAACGTTGTTAATTGACACTCAAGGAACTTTAGGTGATCAATAGAAAGGGAAGACAATTGATTACTTGGTCTGTGTTCCTTGTCTTGCATTTCAATCCAAATTTTATAGTTTCTATCCATATCAGACCAATCTTCGTCCTGTATTGTGTCCATCTTATTATCGTCCCACCATTTAAGATGCTGTCAAACACAATGTGTAACACGAATTAAGTATTAAATAAGCAATATATTTTGCGGATTGTTGTGTTACATTGAGCAGCATTTGTTCCGCGTCTTCCATGTTGAAGTTTCGAGCTAAAGGAAATTAAATCTGTATGAATGGGTTACATTTAAAATTGTTAATACGAAAACTTAAACCTCAAGTTACCTCTGAGCCATCGAACGAGAAAGAATTCTTCCCTCATGTAAGGCACACGAATTCTGGGTCTCATGCGTCTTGCAAACTAATACCAATTTAACAGATTATTAGAAATAATGAGTAACACTTTTAAACGTTTAATTTTTAAACCATTGCTTAGTCTTATGTTACCTCGTCCAGGAGATTCTTTTCCTTAACGGACAGAGTGATATCTTTCAAGAATGATTTTCCAAAGTTTTCAAGATCTGAGTTGACTGGTGATAAGAAGAATACAAGAAAGAGAGAAAGACTTGTTAAATGAATCTTTAATAGTCTCATTTCTGATGTACCGGATTACCCCAGAATTGTATTGCAAATATATTAAGTCTGGAGTTTGCTCCTTATATTGTGGAAGCTGAAATAAGAGTAACTATTTCGTATTGCAAATGCACCTTGCTCAAGAAACTGTTGCTAGGGAATATTTAAATTGAACTGTTAATCTGCAAAAAGTAAAGCAAATATTCGCATACACATAACCAGTACGCAGAAACAGCCATACACTAGGTTACTTTTATGCTGTGTGATGATAGACATTAATCTCTCAGTAGACAAGACACACCTTGTGATGCGAATGTTGCGTGTCTAGCTGACGTCATTTACTCCTCCAGAGATGGTTTTTGTTTTATGATTAAATACTACCTTTCCAACTGAACCTCTTGTGAGTTACACGAACTCCACTTATTGTTAGATAATTTGATGTGTGGTTTTTTGTCTGGTAAATACTACACAAACCATGAGCTCCTCTTTCTTCGGTCTTAATTGAAACGAGCAAGATTACGAATAAATTAAGTGGTACACAATTTCACATATGGAATATTTTAATGTGTTTGGAGTTAGTCGAGTCCCATCTGTTTAACCTCTTCCTACTCATTTAATTATTTGCGATTAAGATAAGTAATAATCACACTTTGTAATGTGTAACTACCTATATGAAGCAATTTAAGGAGCCATGCAAACATTAAACGTTCATAGTACCTTTTATATTACGTAAGCAAGTTGCAAACTGCTGACGTTCATTACAAACTGTTTCTACGTGAGCGTGTATTTTGTGAATTCAGAAATGTGTGTTCAACAAAGTGACGGTTGCACTCGAGAGATATGAAACTGAATGGGATTGGGTGGAAGGATAAAGCTCCCTGGCCAATGGTCCTGAACATGAAATGGATTGATCCGAGGCATAGTTAAGAGTGAGGCACTTAGGTGTCCTTCTAAGAAAATAACAGTGTCAATGACAGTATTTATTCAACATGGTAACATGTCTGGAATGGAGAGAGTTAATTCATTGGTGTAAGAAATGTCGATAAGGGCTTGAAGACTTAACATGAATAAGAACCTGTTCAAGATTACTTGTGTAGTTGTGAAGATTAAAGAGAAACTAAACTCCAGAGAACCGAACTGGCATACCGTTTTCATGCATACCACGTAGGATAGTTTTAATTCATTATGCCTTCGCAAGAGAAGTCGTCGTAGACATGAAATGAAAAATGTTTTTTTTATTGTGAACCTCTTTTCCCCTGGTACAAATCAACATTACCTTATACACCTTGAATTTATTTTTCTTCTTTTTATGTGTTGGTGTTTCTTTTTAATGTTAGGAGTGCTCCAAGTGTTCCTCTAGACAAACCTTTAAGGTACTTTAAAACTGATACTCGCTTGATAAAAAACTGTCCATATTTTTCATCTACCCTGACACCCATTGGTCTGCAAGACTTGTGAAATTTTGACAACCACTTCTTCTCCGCGTTCGACCAGTTGAAATGTTTCCAAGATTTTATAGTTTTGCTGGTATTGATGGAAAACCAACCACCAAATCTCAGAATAATCATCCATGACACTGACGCCAAAAGAGTCCATAAAACAAATATGAATCTCATGACATTATCCAGCGAATCCCATTGTGTCAAGAGAGTGACGTTGCAAAACATGCTGAATTGTCCTGTAAGAGTTTGTAGCGGGATTAAAATTGGTCTAAACGTTTGATTGCAAAGTTTAACAAG